>JACJUY010005578.1:39908-56448 GCA_014220935.1 Platorchestia sp. MABIK | reverse complement strand
CATCCATAGATCATAGATCCAGCGCTCGCTTCCTTCACGTCCAGATCATCCATAGATCATAGATCCAGCGCTCGCTTCCTTCACGTTCAGATCATCCATATATCATAGATCCAGCACTCGCTTCCTCCACACGAGAGTCAACTCGACGCAAGTCGCTGAGCCCGCCAGGTGCAATGCGGAAGCCAGCTCCGTCTCGCCTGTGACATTTGCGTCACTCGAGCTGAACTTTTGGGACGCGCGCCGTGCTTCCTGCGCACACGTGTCAAGGTAACGCTTGCCCAATGCTTGGGTCCGAGCGCTTCATCTCCTGTGCTTCGTCTCAAGCACAGGGTACCTCTACTCCACTTGACTTGCGTCTTCTGCTGATGTTTACGTCTTTTAATTTGCGTTTTCTGCTGACATTTGCGTATTTTAATTTGAGTTTTCTGCTGATATTTTTTGTATTTCAATTTATGTCGTCTGATGATATTTACGTCTTTTAAGATACGTCTTCTGCCAATATTTGCGTATTTTAATTTATGCCGTCTGCTGATATTTACATCTTTTAATTTGTTTGCGTTTTCTGCTGTTATTTACATCTTTTAATTTACGTCTCCTGCTGATATTTACGTATTTTAATTTACGTAATCTGCTGATATTTACGTCTTCTGCTGACCAACGTGTTGTGTTCTTTCGTCATATTTTCCTCTTTGTATAAACGCTTCATCTTTTGTGCTTCATCTCAAGCACAGAATACTTCTACTCGATTTAATTCGAGTCTTCTGCTGATCCAAGTGTTCTGTTGTCCATGATATTTTTCCCTTCGTATAAACGTTTCAGTAAGTCTACACGGGTTAATTTACGTCTTCTGTTGACCCACGTGTTGTGTTGTCCAAGTTGATAAGTATCAGGCTTGATTGGAATAAAATATCCTTTTTCCTTGATCCTTTGTCTCATGATATTTTTCCCTTAGTATGAAACTAGGGCTGAATTATCAGTATAACCCGTACTCGAAAAAGAAAAGAGTTTAAAACGTGTCCGGAAATATGTCGAGGCTTAACAGGCTATCGTTAAACTATACTCATTGACCTGTAAGGTGTCCCATTTATGTTAAGCGTGTCACTTCGGGCCATTCATTGTAAGCTCGAAAAATCAATTCCGTTTTAGAAGTGCCTCGAAAGTTTTGCTTGAGTAAAGAAGTTTAATTGCATGTATTTTAAAAGACATGTAATTAGCCGCCACAGTTGTACCTCCACAGCTCCAACTATCCCGCTAAAGGAAGTTTCGCCGTCAAGAATTTTAAGGTCAGCTCTTTTCGATTGCAAAATATCCGACAGAAACAATTGAGCGATGCAACAAATGTTTCAACGACGAAAATCTCCCCAATAAAACACGCAGCTATTATGTATTTTAACCCGTTTTAAAATTAATTGAGTTTCAATCAACGCTTGGAATATATTATTTACCTGCAAATTTGTTGTGTAAGAACGTAATAAATGGCAGTAAAGATCGGCCTTGGTTCATGAAAACAGAATTACTTGTTTTTACATGTAATTACATGTCGTTCATGTAATTGCAGATTACAATGAAGATATGTTCGCTCTTCAGCTATGTGATATTGATTGATTATATAGTATACAATGAAGTAATTAACACTTTAATTGCGACGTGAGCCACCGGTTGTACACGGAGGAAATTTTCATAATTCTGCTGTCCGACCAGTAGTCAAAACCCCAATTTTCATAAATACACAATGAAACCTAAATGAAGGCGCGATCCAGTATAAGTTTCCTATTTTCAATATAATTTACTCCAACTGACTTAAATTTTGAGTTGAACACAAAACTTCATTTTTTCCTGCCGCAGTCGACGTGGTTAAATTATTCATCATTTTGAAACTATAAGCGTCCACACTGAAATTACTTTCTGCAACAAGAACAAGAAATTTCGGCATTGAAATTACTTTCGGTCATAGATGTTAGGCAAAGGCAGGGCTGGCGTAGGCCGCACCCTCGCGATAATGGAGCAGATTGCAACAAGTCAGGGCAGGCCTGCATGGGGCGACGTGGCGGTCAGGGTCGCCTGAATGTGAAGATCAAGCTTTGGTGGGCAGTGCAAGGTTATTTGCTCCCGCGCTGGTGTGGTCCGTAAGGGAGTCCGTAACTATGGTACTGTTCGTGTGGCCCGTAACTGGGCCTGTGGCCCGCAACTGGGGTACTGCTGGTGTGTGTGGCCCGTAACTGGGGTACTGCTGTTGTGTATGGCGCGAGTTCTTATAGAATCACAGCACATGCTTTCGAACTAAATTTTATTCATTCGACGCTAGTTAATAGAACTGCACAAAGAACGTGTGTAGTTCAAATAATTTTTTTTGAGGGTTCACCTTCCTGAAATAATTTTATCGAGTAAATGAATTCGAGATGATTTTATCAAATTTCCATTTAAATCGTTTTCAGTGTAAAACTTCGCTATTCTACGCAAACTGGAACTCCCTGCGAGACATCATGCTCTCTAGTCCCAATATTTTGGCCTATATCGGTTATGACAAAATAGATGGCAGCATTGCTCGCTGGATATCTTCCACGTTTTAAAATAATACTAGAACGATACTGGTCTGCGAGAGCATTATCTCTTTTTTGTTTGGTTTGTGGAGAGCAGCATCTCTTATCTGTTTGGTTTATGGAGAGCAGCATCTCTTATCTGTTTGGTTTGTGGAGAGTAGCATCTCTTATCTGTTTGGTTTGTGGAGAGCAGCATCTCTTCTCTGTTTGGTTCATGGACAAAAATCTTGCCGTGTTTGGATAGAAATTCAGTTGTGCACAAAGTGCATCAGCGTGTGTGTGAATGACGGTCCCGTATTTTGGAAAGAGGTTGACTGAGGATCGCAGTACACATGATGTTGCAGTACCACCTGATCCCCACAGCACTGCACAACACGTGGTACAGAGACAGCACCTGAACCCACAGCACTGCAGAGCAGTTTCTACCTCCTGTCCTCAGCACCGGCGGCTAATTCCTAATACTGTGGTTTGGTTTTGGTTCCGATCACGTGTCTCGAGGAAGTAATTTGAGTCGCGACTCTCAGGAAAATGAGCCGCCAGGTTTATGTCAAAGCGAGCTCAAAGCAACTGAGGGAAATTTCCGCTGCACTGTAGCCGATAATTTCTATCAGAAAAAGCAATTTGGAGATTCAATGCCACGATGATTTTTCAGAAAAATGATTTGCAGCTTGCATGCCAAATGAGCTTCAAATAACTCAAGGAAAAGAAGCTAATGAAGAAAACTACACTACAACTGCCCAAAAAACGCAAAAGATTTTATGACTGGAACTATATTTATACGCCAACTTTCTTCCAATGAGGGGAGTAATGAACGATTAAAATATAAATTGTGCTCGGCAGGCTATTGTACTGAAAACAAGGTAAAAACGACGCGTCAGTGCTGCTCTGGTGTCGTGGTGACTGCATTGTATTGCTGGGCACGAGTGCTGGTGCTGTGTGTCTGTTTTGTTACCAGGCTTCAAAACATTTCATTGAACAGGATGGCGAGTATGTGTGTCAACAGGCAACACAGGCGAGTGTGTGTGTCAACAGGCAACAAAGGCGAGTGTGTGTGTCAACAGGCAACACAGGCGAGTGTGTGTGTCAACAGGCAACACAGGCGAGTTTGTGTGTCAACAGGCAACACAGGCGAGTGTGTGTGTCAACTGGCAACACAGGCGAGTATGTGTGTTATTGTGGAGGCTTGATCTTAATGTTCCATGAACAGTAATTTTTGGTCCACTTTTGCGCGATGTTTTTCACTTTTTGCTGTTTACCATAGTTTCTTAACGATCAAGTTCTCGAACAAGCAAACGAATGCAGAATGCGAAAAATGTTTTTAGTTCAATCGAGTTTTCAGAGACTGGCTCTAACCTTCGATGATCTTAACACCATCAGTAAAGTAATTATTCATTTCATTGGTCACATTTTTATCTCACGCCCACCTGCAAACAGTGGGTGTTCCCAGTATTTGGTTCAGCTTGGAAGAGTGGACACAAAAAATATTTCTCCAAGCCCTGTAAACACGAGGACCTTGAGGCTGTATGCGAGATAAGTACTATTGTGATCAAACATTTGAACTATTTTATTTAATATGTCTACTTCTGCATAACCTACAACTGTGGTGATGATGCTCTACCACTACCGTAGTTGTTTGCGAGAGTTTCCTTACATTGGGCATTTTGCGTTGATTCAGAAACTTTGAATGGGCTGCTGATTGCTTTCACTGTTTCATTCTTCTCGAAATAATGTGAGAAGACTCAATATTCACTTGGAGTTATTCTCTCTGTGCTGAAAGTCAAAATCTACAAAACTATCGGATCTCTTCACCTAAATATGTAGGTTTAAGAGCTACATCTGCTCTAAAACTGACTTTACGCTACATGAGTGCCTGTGTATGCTGTTAACTAAAGAACACTAATAATCACAATCCACCGTGAGCAAACCTTACTGGTCAATTTGCAATATTTACTGATCTTACTCATCCAATGCCACTGAATAGCAATACTTACTGATTCGAACACCAAGAGCATAGAAATTAATTTAATAACTCTTTTGCATTATGTAATGCGTCTCAATTTACTACAGAACACCAAAGTATAAATATTATTTTGATAACTCTTTTGCATTGTGTAATACTTACCTCTCTATTTGCTACAAAACCCCAAAAGTTTGAATTTTAATTTAATAACTCTTTTGCATTATGAATTTAAATTGTGCACATGGGGTAAGAAAACGAAAGTCTCGATCGACTTGCTCTCAGTTGCCTCAAGTTTGGTATGGCAGAGACTTAAGATTGTGGAGAATCCTTGCCAATGTTCCGCCACTTCTGCTCTGCGACGCTTTAGATAATAATAACGTAAATAGTAATAATATTAATGGTAATAGTAATAATAACGATGATAGTAATAATGATGAAGGGTGTTGATAAATCAACATTAAAGTACGGATAAGAGTCCTTTACTGCTCCCCTCTTCGCGTGCCGTCTGGACGCTTTTGAGCAAGAGTTCGCAATGCTTTAAGTGGCCTCCTTGGACGTTGATCCACAACTTGATGGCTTACATTTGTAATTGTTCAGGTTTACAGCATACTAAATACTAACTGACGCACTGCAAGGCAAGACAGAGCAGCCCGTAAGTAGCGCCCCTTGCTGGCCAGATCTCTACCGCAAACCCCAACTCGCCAAATACTGTGCTTACTTCACGGGAATAACGAAGGATGTTTTACTCCAATCAAGCTTGGTACATATCATCTTGTACATTGGTTTTTCAACTGCATCATAACTAACACCACGACGCAATGACGGTTACCCCCGGCCAAGCCGGTACCCATTTCAGACACCTGGGTAGAGTGGGGAATTGCGGCTGAGTTCTTCCTTTTCGCAACGGGGAGAATTACGGGAATAGGAGTGGAGTATATTCATCGTGCCCTCGTCGTTCATAGTGCTACACGACAGTGGTGAAGATCGTGCTCTGCAAGTATTTGCTTTATAAAGTTTGGTTGCTCATCATTTGTAATATTGGAAAGTACACTGATGCTAGAAAGTAAGTGGTACATAACAGTAATCTGGGAGAAAATGTATGTTCGGCAAGCACTTGCTTTGTAATGATTGGCTGCTCATCACTTGTAGTGTAGGAAGATACACTAATGCTAAAAATTAAATGCTAGAACGACTTGTCATAACAGTAACCTGGGAGAAAATGTCTACGGATGGCATCACGTATTCTTCTCCTTTTAGAATGATCTTGAAAGCTCTTGAGATGGCAACATTCAGGGGGCGATGAGGTCGATGTTCAGTCTTTAGTCTACCCTCCTTCGTTCTCTGTCGGCAAAAGTCTCACAGAGTAAAAAGACGAAAATCGCTAGCACAAATAGAACCCACAAGTGTAATACTTTCCTAGAATAAATTCCCCAGATGTGGATGACAAACAAATGCATCCATCCTAACAGTACCCGCGATTAAAATATTCTTGTGCTTGTGCACTGGTGAGACTCGTAGCACAGATACGGTCATTAAGCATCCTTATGAGCGTGACAGAGAGAGGGAAGAAGCGGACACCAAACAAATATTTAAACACACCAAGGGCTTTATTAGGTAAGAAGATTATCTAACCTAGAGCGTTTGGCTGGTTCAATCTGCGCAACATCTTCATGGGACTCCCGTGCTTATCGATGTTCCTTTGTCTCTATCGTCATCCAATACCTCGGAGCATTCCACTCAACTTGCACCGACACATGCCGCATTGAGTAGGTGTCTCGGCCTCACTTGAGCTGTTGCTACTGCTTCACAATGTCTTATTCCCGATTGTCTTTGTTCATTATTTTCTTTTTAAGCAGTCTTTTCCTAAGTTACATTTTTCTAAGCAGTCATGTTGATAAGATATTCCTTTACCATAGCCTGCTGTGAGCAGAAAAATAATTTAAACGAATTTAAACTCTATTTACATCAAGTGATACATCAAGTAGATTGCTTCTTAAAGCTATTAGAATAAACACATTTGGGTAGAACAACTTGTGAGCCCATATTCGTTCAGTGACTTCTGAGAAATCCTATCATCAACGCAATTATAAGGTGTACAATTATGTTTAGCCCAGTACACTTGATAGCATACTAGACTGTTCAAAGAATGCGTTCACTCATAATTTGAAGCTTAATTTTGTTACAATAGTGAATATGAGCCAGATGAAAACAGTATATTTTAGAAAAGACTTATGATCCATTTCGTCAATTACGGCAAATTACCTTATCGAATCGAATCATACAGCAGAAGAGATTTGACTAGATTAACAACTCTCATTGAAACTTCAATAAAAACAGATATTAAAGAATCGTTTTGAAATTAATTTAATAACTCTTTTGCATTATGTAATACGTATCAATTAGCGGCAGAACGCCAGTAGTATAGAAATTAATTTAATAACTCTTTTGTATCATGAAATTCATATCAAATTGATTCCGGACACCAAGAGTATAGAAATTGCTTTTCGGGGATCGCTCTCCAAGTCTTGGTTCCAATGGAGAGAATTCTGTGATGTGACATTGCTTTTGAATAACGAGGAAGTTTGAATTTTACTTCTACTTCTGTTTATATGATCGTGATGGCCAGTTTGTGCAGATGGCAATTGTTTAAGATCTTTGTCGCTCTCATTAGTCACAACGCTTTGTAAATGATACTACATATGGAGAGCGTGTAGAGAACCAAATGCTTAAGTATTTTCAAACCTTCGAATGAATCAATCGCACGGGCATTGTATTTTAATTTTCCTCCCAATGGTTCTCTTTTGAAGAGTTAAGAGCAAATTAGAGTTATTTCCTTCAGTTCCTTAACATGTCTTCTTTCCGTTTTGTAAATATGGTGAATGAGCGCTCGATAAAGTTTTTAAAGCCTCTTCGGGTTATGAATTTTTTAATTTCATGAGGATTCCTACGAATTTTGATAGTTTAGAGCTGATATATGCAATACGCTCTTTGATTGTCCTATTTTCATCTATCATAATGTCCACGAGACCATAATTTTTTCAATCAATCTGACCACCATCAATCTTAAAGTGTGGAAGAGACGTATTATGCTTGTGAAAGAGTATTATGCATTTTATCTTATCGATGTTGATTTCTATGATCCTAATTGATTAATAGAGAACTTGAATTTCACGCATTCCTTTTAAAAAATGAAGTAAATCCTGAAGAAATCAATAATACGAAGACGTATAAATAAACATAAAGGAAGAGTGGCACTGGGGCTCTCAATTTTATAGAAACATCGCACCTCGCGACTTGGGGGGAGAGGGCATGCGAATGTAGACGAGTTGTCGTCCTTGACGCGATGTGTACGAACACAAGGCGATGGTGTTTTCCGTGCAAGAATATTCGGAACGTGGAAAAGCTCCTCACAGGTCCGTACAACAAGCTGTGCAGATGATTTGATGTCCTCGACTAGAGTATATTTTGCAAAATTCAGCTCAGTTATTTTGGCATGCACGTGGTCCAGACGTGACCGTTAACACCTTCGCTGCTGTATGTTTTGCAAAGCCTAAAACATATTATTCCAAAAAAACTTATGAATATTTATTGAATTTCACTGAGGGAAATAACTCGTAAAGCTTTTCACGCTAGTTGTTATTGGTTATTCATTGGGACGCACATGCATGTGCGTCCAGCGGTCTCATGTTAAGTAAGGTTGTGAGTAGCGGAGTTTAAAAGAGCTACTTTACTCCTCGAAAAAAATTGCATCTTTCTTAAAAAGCGTGAAAATGTAATAACATGATATTTCACCTCGTTTGCTTGAATCCCTTCTTAAAAATGTTGTTGAAATAATTGTAGTGCTGTCCATTCACACCGATACGTCAATGAGCAATTTACCTAGTGGTACTCTGTGGTCCAATAGGCAATCAACGTGCTAATTAATCCTAACATCGGAGTTATTTAAAAATGAGTAGTTGAGGTAATTGCAACAAAAACTGTCAGCTGTGATCGACGAAATTGAAGTGAAAGCACCTTGCGGGTGGCGATTTTCTGGGTGGCGATTTTCTCCGTTGGGTATTGGGGAAAAATTCAATGCACAATACCCCACTCTACCCAGGTGTCTGAAATGGGTACCGGTCTTGACCGGGGGAAAGCGTCATGGCGTCTTGGTGTTAGTTATAAGGCATTTGAAAAACCAATGTACAAGGTGATATGTATCAGGCTTGATTGGAAATAAAGCATCCTTAGATGCCGATGTTTGTTTGTTTGCGAATTTGACAAACTTGTTGAGCTCATTTTTCTTATATCTCTCTCGTATACAGTGGTCATTTGTCAGAAGTTCTTTTACAGGGTATGCCAATCGTGTTTAATACCCTAGAGCGTTAACCAGGGGTGATTTTCTCCCTAGTGAATTTGGGGATGATGCAATGCACCATACTAGGGTTAATAAGGTTTTATATCCTGCATGAAGTTATGAAGTCAAACCTGGCTGAAATCCGACCTGAAGTCAAACTCAAAGTCATATGATGAATATTTATTGAGCCCACTGAGTGAAATAATTCATGAACCACTTCACGCCAGTTATTATTGATTATTTATCCCGTACAAATGATTTTAATGAAAAAGGATCCGATGATTTATTAACAACAGTATTCGTTATACAAGAACTCTGCCAGATGTAAAAATGCAATATCGTGTTATAGCAGAACTCATCAAAACTCCAAATTCGCAAAAAACTTATTGACGCAAATTGACCATGAAATCTATCACGAAGTCTCACGATCTTCATCAGTGATTTGAAGGTAGCTTAATTCATTCAAATGTAGGAAACGATTGACAAAGAAGATTTTTGTTTACCGCCTTGAAACATGCACATTTTGTAGAAAAACTCTAAATAAAAGAGGAACCATACCGTATTTTGGGGTTATGCGACTCCCGTACCAATGGTACATTAAAGCATAAGCTGTAACAGAGCATTAAAGCATAAGCTGTAACAAAGCATTAAAGCATAAGCTGTAACAAAGCATTAAAGCATAAGCTGTAACAGAGCATTAAAGATAAGCGGTAACTACGCATTAAAGCATAAGCTGTAACAAAGCATTAAAGCATAAGCTGTAACAAAGCATTAAAGCATAAGCTGTAACAAAGCATTAAAGCATAAGCTGTAACAAAGCATTAAAGCATAAGCGGTAACTACGCATTAAAGCATACGTTGTAAGAAAGCATCAAAGCATAAGCTGTAATAAAAAGTATCTAGGAAACCATATTCTGAACATGTGCGACAGATTATTCGCCTAAAAGTTCCTAAATAACGATTTACGAGATTCAATGAATTGTAAAATTTCACTTTCATGCTCACGTAACAATTGAAAAGTTCGTTGAAGAATTAGTTGACAATTTTGGTAGCACAGTTCGGTAAATATTTTTAGAGCATGAAATTTCTTCGTATATCGGAATCAACGTACTCGGGTATATTCAACATCGGGAAATTAATACAATTCACACTAATCATATCTGAGCTCACTGCACACAAACGTTCCATTCACTGAGACATTACATACTTGCTATAGGATTAAATTTATTTAATTTGTTGTATTTCAGAACACTGAAGATGGATTTTTTATAATCCGAAACGGTTGTTTTTTATTATGATATTCTTAGTCAAGTTGGTTTTCCTTTTTATCCTAATCCTGCTATTGGCTCGTTCTACGTCTCATCTCTATAAACGTCATCAGCAAACGTGGAAATTCTTTCGTTAGAGGGTATTGGAGGGAAATAACTATTAAAAATACAAATTAGTAGCGAGACTGACAGATCTTTGAGGAACACCAAAATGATCTGAATAAATGGGGCAATTTGTTTGTAAAGAAAACTCTGTGGGATCGATTTGATGGGTAATTTTCAAACTACTGAGTGTCTACTCCTGAGTCCTACATTTTCTACAAAAATTGCATTTGTTCGACGCTGTTGAAAGCTTAGAAGGGATTAAACTTGTGTAGGAGTCCTCTCACGCTTCAGCTGCAAGGTTTCCTGGACCGTGATTTCCAAGTCTTCTTATTATAATTTTGTCTCCAAGCGCGTGCTCTCCAAGCCCGTGCTCTCCAACCAATACTCAGTTGGTTACTTTGCCATCGTGTGCGTGTTAGCTATAACTTTTCCAGGAATCCATCTGGAACGTAAGTATTAAACCTGAAAGTTAAAATGTACACTTTAAGTGCATGCTACAAGTTAAAGTACAAACTTTAAGTGCATGCTACAAGTTAAAGTGCAAACTTAAAGTGTATGCTGAAAGTTAAAGTGCAAACTTAAAGTGTATGCTGAAAGTTAAAGTGCAAACTTAAAGTGTATGCTGAAAGTTAAAGTGCAAACTGTAAGTGTATGCTGAAAGTTGAAGTGCAAACTGTATGTGTATGCTGAAAGTTAAAGTGCAAACTGTAAGTGTAAGCTGAAAGTTGAAGTGCAAACTGTAAGTGTATGCTGAAAGTTAAAGTGCAAACTGTATGTGTATGCTGAAAGTTAAAGTGCAAACTGTAAGTGTAAACTGAAAGTTAAAGTGCAAACTGTAAGTGTATGCTGAAAGTTGAAGTGCAAACTGTAAGTGTAAGCTGAAAGTTAAAGTGCAAACTGTATGTGTATGCTGAAAGTTAAAGTGCAAACTGTATGTGTATGCTGAAAGTTAAAGTGCAAACTGTAAGTGTAAACTGAAAGTTGAAGTGCAAACTGTAAGTGTAAGCTGAAAGTTGAAGTGCAAACTGTAAGTGTATGCTGAAAGTTAAAGTGCAAACTGTATGTGTATGCTGAAATTTAAAGTGCAAACTGTAAGTGTAAACTGAAAGTTAAAGTGCAAACTGTAAGTGTAAACTGAAAGTTAAAGTGCAAACTGTAAGTGTAAACTGAAAGTTAAAGTGCAAACTGTAAGTGTATGCTGAAAGTTAAAGTGCAAACTGTAAGTGTATGCTGAAAGTTAAAGTGCAAACTGTAAGTGTATGCTGAAAGTTAAAGTGCAAACTGTATGTGTATGCTGAAAGTTAAAGTGCAAACTGTAAGTGCATGCTGAAAGTTAAAGTGCAAACTGTAAGTGTAAACTGAAAGTTAAAGTGCAAACTGTAAGTGTAAACTGAAAGTTAAAGTGCAAACTGTAAGTGTATGCTGAAAGTTAAAGTGCAAACTGTAAGTGTAAACTGAAAGTTAAAGTGCAAACTGTAGGTGTAAACTGAAAGTTAAAGTGCAAACTGTAAGTGTATGCTGAAAGTGAAATAAAACTTTACAATTGCACAAGCTAATCAAATTTGCTGCTCACGGAATGCTAACACTCGGGTTTAATACTATAACGAGCGTATCATAAGTTTAAAACCTCCCTGAGGAGCACAATACTCCTTCTACTGTAATTGGCTGCATGCTGAGCTGCACCGGACTTGCTAGAGAACAATTGTCCACAAACTGCTGTGGGTTTTGCAAAGCCTTAGACATTACTGCCATTACATTTCTGAATTTATATTCTACTTTAGTCACCTCCATGCATAGCAACGCTCGTTAGCAGTTTTGTTTGCTCTGTTCATAATTTCAAGCCGAATGCCGTCGCTTCCACTAAAAACTTATATCAATTTTGAATATTGTCAAACAACTGAACAGAACTGTGCAGGCATGTTTAACACTTTGACCACGGATAGGATTTTCATGATGCTGCTGACCGACAAGTAGTCACAAACTCAATTTTCATAAAAGCTAAATGAAGGCATGGTCCAGTTAATGTTTACTAATTTCAAAATTCCTCAACACGATTAACTTAAAATTTGAGTTGAATGTTGAACCTCAATTTAACCCATCGCGGTCAACGTGTTAATTGGTAATGTCCAAAGAGGATGAGTTCGCTCCACTGGGCTTCTCTGCCATGCTTCTCATGTAGAAAAATAAACGATCATACTATAAAATTGCGTCACGCCAAGATGGAGGACTTACTGTCTTACCCGGAGCGTAAAACACACACATGCCTTCAACAATTGGTATGCCGAGAGGCTCGATGTTGCCGCTGCGTGGCATGCATTATTGATGGAGCTCGGTGCAGTGAGGGGGGGAGAGCGGGCGAGTGTGGGGGCCAGGCACTCAAGTGAAGAGTGTGAGAATCCAATTCTGTTACTGATGTGGGCACCTGCATGTAGGATTGGGGGTGCGAGGATTGGAGGAAGGACTTGGGGGATTGGGTGTGTTGCAAGCACATTTTAAAGTCGATGTTCATTTTAAAAAACCGACCGTCAATAAATGAATGTGGCACGGCATTAAAACTTTCCATTGTTTGTTGAAATTTTTTACGGTTTTTTGTTTTGTTATGTCATTTAAATCTCAATGTCTTATATCCGGTTTATTCAGAAAATCTAGAGTTACATTTTTCTTAGGACTTTGATTTTTTGTATTTCAAAGAGCTGAAGAGGAAATTTTTTGTGATCCGAAACGCTTTTTTTATCACGATATTCTTAGCCACGTTGATTTTCCTTTTAATCCCAGAACTGAGATTTCCTAGAAATCAGTCTAATTCATTTTAACTCTCCCCATGCAGACACGGGCTGTGCGTAACTCTCCTCAATTTCGTGGGGAAGAGAACATTTATTTCGGAGAACATTTATCTGATGTATTTATCCTTCGACGTTCTGAAATTGTGGCAGCATTAATTGACGTCCTCTCTTGCTTTTCAAGGTCAGCTTAAATTTCTACACAGTCAGTGCCCCGCAGCTGCAGAAGAGGAACAATACAACTTTATGACCGCAAAATTACGCGTCATTGTGATTTCTTCGGCATCCTTCAGATGCCAAGCTATGTATGATTCTAGAGCATGTCCCAGCGGTAAACTTGCAGCGTCAGAAATGGCAGAGGAGTGTGTCATTAGGGCTGCATAAAATTGTAAGTATCTTATTCAACTACCTAATCCAGTGTAACGAGAGAGATGCTCGCCGTTTTGGCAAAGATTAAATAACCTCCATGCATTAGTCTCTAATGCAGCCTGTGCACTTAACATGCCATAGATTCTGCACAAATGAATTTAGACGTCTTCATGTCGGGTTGGTCGACGCAAGCGGTTGTCCTGCTAAATCGCCTAGCTACTGCTCTTGGAAAATTTTCTGCGGTATAGTTGATAATTTGTCGAGGATTGAAACGGGAATTTACTTCCTATTATAGTTTGTAATTGATAATTTATCAAGGGTTGAAACGGGAATTTTCCTCCCATTACAGTTTGTAATCTATGAATTTCCCGTCTGATGTATTGAAATCCCATCACACAATTTAGCTAAGTCTAAGAAAATGTTTTCATGATTGTTATCAATTCCTCTCATTTTGTTCATCAAAATATTACCCTACACGTAAAATTACTTCACAATTTTGTTAGTTGCACTAGCCAACTAGGGACTGGAGTTAGCGTCAGTAGACAAAGGGTAAACTGAAGAACGCGTGTTCGTTACACTTAACCCGAGACACAGACATAGACACAAGTATTTAAAATTCATCCGAGCAGCCAATGTTTTAGTCTAGATTTGAGCCTCAAATATTCCATAAAAGCCCCGAGTCCTGCACTGCACTGGGTTCCGTGTTGCAGTGTGTTGCAGTGAGTGTTGCAGTGTTGCAGTGAGTGTTACACTGAGTGTTGCAGTGTTGCAGTAAGTGTTCCACCAAGTGTAACCGTGTTGCACTGAGTGTTGCAGTAAGTGTTGCACTGGAGGCGTCGGTCAGCAGCAAACTACTACCCAAACCTGCCGAACAACAGCGCACGCCAGCGTCGTCCAGCCCAGCTTCCGTGTTGTGATTCGCGGGCACCCGCTGTGAGGGGAGCCGCCATGAGGCGTGTGAAGGCCGCCATGAAGCATGTGAAGGCCGCCGTGAGGCGTGTGAAGGCCGCCATGAGGCGTGTAAAGGCCGCCATGAGGCGTGTGAAGGTAGGGTAGCAGTCTTCAGACTACTACTCATTTCAGACTGCTACAATCGTCAGATTGTAGTCCTTTTCAAACTGTTATCATTTTAAGACTGTTACTCATTTCAGACTGTTACCCTCTTCAAACCCTCTTGTTCAGACCTTTTTCAGACTGTTACCCTCTGGTCACCAAACAAAGTTGACTGCGATGGGCTAAACTGAAGTCCAATATTAAACTTATATTTAAAGTCAAAAAACTGAAGTTCAACTGAAGCTAAACCGAAGTTCAATATTAAACTTCAATTTAAAGTCAAAAGTCATTAGCAATTTTACGAATAACAAACAGTAATAACTCGGTCCATTAAAAAAACATGAATTTTTGAAGATTTAAAATGCTTTTCAAACAACCCATCGATGGGTCGTTTCGCAGGCAGCTTGTTAAGTCATCCCATTCGCTGTATTTACAGCTGCAGTCAGTTACATACAGTCGTTGATTTTACGACGGATATTTCCAAACGACTACGGATATATCCAAAACGGTATATTTGGTACGAATTTTTTTTACAATTAAGTCATTTATTTTGTTCGGAGGTTTTTTACGATTAAGTTATTTCTGTGTCCGTGAAATACACGATCGTCGATTTATAGTTTGGAATCTTCGTTTTATTTTATAAGTTACCCGACCCAACGGGCGTCCGGTGATGTATGATACATACATAGTGGATATGTAAATATGTTTAATACGCAATACGTGTAGATGTACGCGAACAGAAATGGTCATATTCACACACGACTATAATAGTAAATGTATGGTGAGTTGGTGGCGTTCATGCAAATGTTTGCTGCTCTGGGAAGTTGGTGACGCGTATTTAAATGTATGCTGTGTTGATGCTGTTCATGCAAATGTATGCTGTGTTGATGCTGTTCATGCAAATGTATGCTGTGTTGGTGCTGTTCATGCAAATGTATGCTGTGTTGGTGCTGTTCATGCAAATGTATGCTGTGTTGGTGCTGTTCATGCAAATGTATGCTGTGTTGGTGGCGTTCATGCAAATGTATGCTGTGTTGGTGGCGTTCATGCAAATGTATGCGGTGTTGGTGGCGTTCATGTTCGGTTTACACTGTAGTGCACATAATCCTGCACTAAAGTAGGTCATTCTTGCCCCGTGCACTGGGAGAGAGGAAGTCACCTCAGGTAGCGCCTCTCTGTAAAGCTCCAGACTCTTGCTGAATTTGTGGTGGAGGGAGGGAGGGAGGTAGGAAAGGAGGGAGGGAGGGAAGGAGGAAGGTAGGAGAAAGGGAAGGGGGAAAGGTGGGAGGGAAGGAGGTAGGGAAGGAGGGAAAGAGGGAAGGAGGGAGGGAAGGAGGGAGGGAATGAGTAAAAGAGGAAGGAAAGAAAACATCATACCCTTGTTGTATGGGTTGCTGCCGTAGAGGCATTGACTGAGTGTTGCATCAGGTACGCAGGTACAACTACCAGCAGAAGTACCAGTACGATGTCAGCAGAAGTATCAACAGAAGTAACAGCAGAAGTATCAACAGAAGTAGGAGCAGAAGTATCAACAGAAGTACCGACTGAAGTACCAGCAGAAGTACCAACAGAAGTACCAGTACGATGTCAGCAGAAGTACCAACAGAAGTTCCAGCAGAAGTACCAGCAGAAGTACCAACAGAAGTACCAGTACGATGACAGCAGAAGTACCTACACGAGAAATTAATCGCGTAGAAGACTCAAGTCGACAATGTATGATAAATTTTATGCCCCCGCAGCTATCTTTATGGCGGCGTTAAACTGGTTCTTAGATTGAGACTTGCAGGGAGCAGACGCGCACTGAGGCAAGCGATTAGTAAAATTCTGGTTTTAACTTAGCATTTAATTCTTATACCTGATGAAATCAATTTAGCGACTGAACGAACTACTTTTATTAGGTTTTGTTATTTCATTAAGAAATTTGTCTTGGAAAAAACGTTCTCTCGGTAGGCAATTAGACATTTTTTGGCGGAAACTTAGTATTTAATTCTTGTGCCTGATAAAAGCAATTTAGCGACTGAACGAACCGTTTTGAATTAGGTTTTGTTATTTTATTGAAAGGTTTGACTTAAAAAAAGACGCGTTCTCTCTTACGTCTCGATGGTGCAAGACGGTGAGGTTGTGTGAGG
>JACJUY010005578.1:15781-39539 GCA_014220935.1 Platorchestia sp. MABIK | reverse complement strand
CGGTGAGGCTGTGTGGGGCGGTGAGGCTGTGTGAGGCGGTGAGGCTGTGCGAGGCTGTGAGGCAGTGTGAGGTGGTAAGGCTGTGTGAGGCCTGGATGAGGTAGCGCCTCTCACACAACGCAATAAGACATTAACACTTGGCACCTACGCCTCAAGTGGCACCTCAGCGACTCTTGTGGCCCCGCTCTTCCCCAAACCTCCCCACTGCAACCCCGTGTCACGAGGTACTGCACAAACCGCCTTTATCTCTCACTATCTCATAGGTAGAGTTCTAGTTCTTCGATCCTTGTCTGAGTTCTTTTTGCCATCTCTTCTAGTACCTATCATTTTGTCTACTAGTATCATATATGTAAAATTTTAGTTCTTCAATCCTTGCCTGTATTTTTTTGCCTTCTCTCCCAGTTCCTATAATTTTGTCTCCCACTATCTTATTGGTAAAGTTCCAGTTCTCTATTCCTTCTTTGCCCGAGTTGTGTCTAACTCTTGCTTTGCCTCCTAGTTCCTAACATTTTGTCTCCTAGTCTCCTATATGAAGAGTTGCAGTTCTCCTTTCCTTCTTTGCCCGAGTTCTTTTGCTTTCTTTCCTAGTTTCTATGATTATATCTCCTATTATTATATACGTAGTGTTCTAGTTTTCCTCTCCTTCCTTGCTTGTCGAGCTCTTGCTTTTATTCTTAGTTCCCATCATTGTGATGGACTGCCATTTTAGTCATACACTGTTCATATTCTAATACAACTGCTCCGCATGCTTTGAGTAGCACCTAAATCAAATGCAGTTTTAGAAGAGCAGTTTTTTGGGAGAAAATCGGACCGTAACTTAAACTCTGCTGCTTTTCTTTAATTCTGTCGTAAAGTTCTAATTGACCTTACGACCATGTCGCAAAGGGCTTAGCGCTGTACATCGGCCGGAGGCACCGATATGCAAGGGTAACAATATTCATTTATGACATGTAAGGGTTTCTTTATGCTTCACATTCTTATTCACCATTATGTGCAAGGTGAGGAAATGTTTTGAGACGCATGTTCCAGAGAGCAATTATTCAACACTCCTTATTTGTGGGAGCGTGTTTTGGGGATGAGGTGAGGTGTGGAGGGGTGAGGTGTGGAGGGGTGTGGTGTGGAGGGGTGAGGTGTGGAGGGGTGAGGTGTGGAGGGGTGAGGTATGGAGGGGTGAGGTATGGAGGGGTGANNNGTGAGGTATGGAGGGGTGACGTATGGAGGTGTGAGATTTGGAGGGGTGAGGTATGAAGGTGTGAGGTATGGAGAGGTGAGAGACAGAAGAAGTGAGGTGCAGATGGGGTGAGGTGCAGATGGGGTGAGGTGCAGATGGGGTGAGGTGTGGAGGGGTGAGGGGCACAGAACAGCAGCCCCAGGGCCCACACGTACCACAAACCGCAAATCTAAACAAAACATCTTCATAATAACGCCTGCAGCCGCAGTTGAACTCTTCCGTCCGTACCCTATACAGGACAGATTTCTCATATTCGCCAAATGACAGAGATGACCGGACCACACAATTGTTAATGAGACGCAGCTTCCAATTTTCAGGGATGAAAGTTTGGCTGCTAGATAGTGCTGGTCATGATAACAATTTTTTTTACGAATTTGTGGGTAAAAAACAAGGAATTCTGAAAATTACCAAAATTGAACGTGTCATTTAATTTTGAATGACTGCAGATTTTTTTCAAATTTGTCCCGATTTTCATGAAATTCAGGTGACAATGTCAGGAAATTTGCACTGAGTAGAAAATTGCAGGCACATGACTAGTAATGCGATGTTTGTCACATCGTCATTCGCGCTTCTGACTAAGACTGAACACTGATTAAAATTAGGGCCGCCCCAAGCGCCAGCAGATCAAGTACAGCAGCGAACGTGCAGCGTGTGTTCCAATATACAGTACGTCCCACAAAAACCCGAAGCGAGTATTTATTTTCCCGTATCAGTTATGCCATCATAAGCACACGATTAGCATTTAATTTCCGCAAAATTATCCTTCAATATTAACCTATAGAAAGGTATTACTGATTACGATGGTATTACTGATACGGGAAAGTAAATACTCGGTTCGGGTTTTTGTGGGACATACTGTACATGGTACAGCGTATGCTGTTTGAAAGGTGTGAAATGGGCCAGGAATGCAGCGACCGGTGGAGGCTGGCCACAGTGTCACGGGCTTCACTCTTTTATAGAGTGGTGCTTACCCTTAAAAGAAGTTTTAGAAAGATGTTGCGTACAGTTAAGACTATTCCTTTTCTCACTAGCACAGTGGTTCTTGACCTTGTTGGAGGTAAAGTTTTAAAACAAGTTTTGGAAAGATGTCAAGTACGGTTAAGACCATTCCTTTTCTCACTCTAGAACAGTGGTTCTTAACCTTGTTGTGGGTACTGAACTCCACAAGTACCATACATGCATTCACCGAACCCTTCGTAGTTGGAAAATAAAATGTGATTTTTTCTTCAAATTCAAAACATGTGTATATAACCAAATACTGTATTAGTGCACAAACTGTATCATGCCGAACCCAGGTTAAGAACCACTGCACGCACACAGAGGTCTTAATTCATTTCAGACCCACGTGCCAAATATGGCACACTCACTAAAAATGCTAACACAATATTTTCCCGTCGAATTTGTGCCCTAATGTAATTTTTTAAGCTTCCTGCTGGATGGCAGTTCCGTCCCCATTCTGATGTTGGTGATAACCTGATGCCAGCGTCAGTCTAATGACAGCGGTTGTGATATTGGGAACATGAGTTACAAAATTTGGGCTAAAATGTGTTAGTTTATTCGCTAGTACAAATGGCTGTAAGAGTATCATGTCAATGATACTCAGCCACTCTCTACTAAAAGAGAAAAAGGCTTGGTAAATATAAATATCATGTGTGCATCTGAGTAAATGCTCTCTTCTAACGAGTATTTTTTATTCGCACCCAATAGTGTACGACGATTGTCTATAATGATTGTTTTGCTAATAGAATCGGTATTATGCGTGCATCTAAGCAAGTGGTCTCATCTCCTTCTTCTTTTTTACACGCACTCAATAGTGAGCGACGATTGTCAATAATGATTGTGTTTGAGGCTATGCTGCTTCATTTGTGTGATTCATCTTTCACATCGCTTCTCTGGAGACTATGTACAAAAAGCATGTCTACTTGAAATGATCGGCATAATATCCTTACCAAGGCTTACCAATAGGCTAGCCTCTCTTTTATTTGTTTACAAGTAACTAGCTCGCTTTTGATACTTGCCAACTTCAATGGAAGTAGCCGTGTGTGATAAATTAAGGAACGAACTGCTTTCTGCTAATCGACTTCAAAAATTCGTATGACGATGATCGGTCGCGATTTTGTTCCGGTGATTAAACTTTCATTTGTCATTACAGTCCAAAAGCAGGGTCGACTAGACTTTTGCTTTGACTTAAAGACTTTTATTTTCGCAGTTCGATAAAATCGTCTTGGATCCTCTGGCTTTGATGTGAGCGTTGATGATCTCAGTAGGTCTGATTTTACTCTTATTTGAAGCAGTCAGGAATGTGCGCGAAACTAATTTTGCTGCATCACTGGAATACATCGCAGCACATCCAGTGTACCCACACACACACACATTACTGAACACGCAGAGTAATTTTAAACACGCAACTGAGCCCAATAGCAAATTATGAAATTAATAGTGTACACAGCCCGTCAAAAATGACGGGATTCGATATTTTTTTTAGAAAAATCTTCCTGATGTGGATGACAAACAAATATATCCATCCTAATAGTACCTGCGATTAAAATATTCTCGTGCTTGTGCACTGCATGGTGAAACTCGTATCACAGATACGGTCATTGAGCATCCTTCAAGAGCGTGAAAGAGAGACGGACCAACCAATTTAATTTGTTCAATGAGATTCCCATTGTAATAACAGGAGAAATTACGCACAAAAAACTTGTAAATTTATTCACAAATTAATAGAGAGACCTTGCATTTTCCTGTATAGTATATGATATTTATTCATGATATGCAAGAGCTTATTTGTGCTTCATCATTGGTATTAACCATTATGTGTAAGGCAAGGAAAATGTTTAGATGCGCATGTTCCAGGCAGAATTATTCAACACGCCTTGTTTGCAGGAGCGTGACCCCGTCGTCTGTTGAGGGTGTAATTGGCAATTAGGGTCGCGAGACACACTGCGTTTTGAAATTTGCCGTGAAATTTTCGTTATCAAACCGATGCCTTGAGTTTTGATTGTCTCTAACTCGCCTTGTTTGCATCCGTTTATTAGCGGTATAAATTTGCGTGCACTGCGCCAATGCGGACCTCTTGTGTGATTTTCCGCGAAGCTTTCGTATGATTTTAAACAAATTCGTTTCAACAAGCGGTGCGTCAGGTATAATTATGTAGTTTTGTAGCACTCGTATAATTTTTATACAGTTTTTTTCGACGAGAGGTCCGTCTGTAAGATCATTCTTCAAGACCATTACAATACATGTTTCTGTAATGTACAAACCACGTCCGCATCAGTGAGGTAAACTCAGGTCTACAGAAATTGTCTACTATGACACTGGTCAAAGCTATATATCTGGAAAAGACAAAAGCAAATTCTAACTAAAGTTTTTGTGTTGGACGACCAAACGACTGCTTTGACACTACCTTGTTTCTTCTACCGTGCTACGCAGTCTTAGCTAATTCAACCTTGTGTGCAGTAGGCAGCAGCCTCGACAGGGTGTCCACAAAAAATGTCTCTACTGACCGATGCATGTATATATGATAACGGAGAAGTAAATCAGAATGAAACTAATGTATGTTGCCGGTATCATAAATATATACACATATCAGTCAGTGGATACATTTTATGGTTCCACTATCATATATACACATAACAGTCAGTGGATACATTTTTAATGACATACAGTTCCAGTCTTATAACTACATACATCGGTCAGTGGATACATTTTTATGGTTCCGGTATCATATATACACATATCAGTCAGTGGATTCGTTTTTAATGATATACAGTTCCAGTATCATAACTACATACATAGGTCAGTGGATACATTTTTTGCGGACAGCCTGTACAGTAGACACGGCGTCTCTGTCACCCCTGGCATACAGGGCGTCGGGCCGCGGTGCAAACGGGGCATCCCCGACTGCTGAGGCGCTACGCAACGCCTCCCCACCTGACCGGTTTGTGGCGCACGGCTGCGCTCGTTTCAGCTCCCGGGAACTTACCGAGCTGAGGCTGCTGCAGCTCGAGCTGAGGCAGCTGCAGCTCGAGCTGAAGCAGCTGCAACTCGAGCTGAGGCAGCTGCAGCTCGAGCTGGAGCAGCTGCAGCTCGAGCTGCGGCAGCTGCAGCTTGAGCTGAGGCAGCTACAACTCGAGCTGAGGCAGCTGCAGCTCGAGCTGAGGCAGTTGCAGCTCGAGCAGCTAGTATAGTCCGTGCCTGCAGCGAGGAGCGTGCGTTAGATGGATGTTTTGCTCCAATCAAGCCTGATACACATCATCTTGTACATTGGTTTATCATATGCCTCATAACTAACGCCAGAACGCAATGACGGTTACCCCCGGTCAAGCCGGTACCCATTTCCGACACTTGGGTAGAGTGGGGAATTGTGGCAGAGTTCTCCCTTTTCGCAACGAAAGAAACAATCGGCGGCTTTGCTGGAATTCGAACTGCCGACTCTTCCCGTGAAGGGCGCGCTCTTAACCACTCGGCCACGGTGAGCGGTAGCTCTCGTAGTCGTAGCTTTTCTGAACGCACGCTCTCAAACAGCGGTCACAATGTTCTGTCATACTTACGCGCCTGTCCAAACGCCTGTTGAACATTGTTCCATGAATATTAAAATACTAGTATACACGACCTGCCTAAAATGACGGGATTCGATATTTGATTTAAACAAGTCTTCCATGTAGATGTGAATAACAAACAAATATATCTATCCTAACAAATATTTCCATCGCAATTAAAATATTATTTTACTTGTGCGCTGGTGAAACTCGTATCACAGATACGGTCATTGAGCGTCCTTATGAGCGCACGGTAGAGGAAACAAGGTAGAGTCATTTTTATGGGAGCAAATCCGCCTCCTCTTGCTCGTCTAGCCAATAGAAAGGTTTTATTTCAAACAAACTTTTTGACGTCACCAAAACGTCATATTATAAGGCCAAAAGTGGAGCCGAATTTGGGGTAAGCAGTGCTACCAGATGCAATATGAGCGCTGCTATTGGTTCGCATCCGTGACGTCAGCAAAACCACGCCGTCAACGAAAAAAAGACTGGTTTAAACCTACCTTGTTTCCTCTACCGTGTATGAGGGTCGCACAGAGACGGACCAACCAACCAAATTAATGTGTTGAGTAAGATTCCCATTGTAATACCATAGGAGAAATTACGCACAAAAAATATGTATTCGCTTGTTTATTAATTTAATGGATACACCTGGCGTTTTATTACACAAGTATGATGTCCGTCGTATTTTTCTTGCGGTTTGAGGCATGACTGGCTGTTTGAAGCGTCGGATCTTTAGGCGGAATTTTCTGGAAATGTTGCAATGCACTAGTGCGTTTTTGTGGCAGAAGTGTTCATGTCTTTATTGATGGAACTAATTTAGTTGTAAAAGTACTTCGTTTGTAAAATGGAAGAGCTTAGAAAATATTCAAAAATTACCAGCTATTCAACTGACCAGTTTTAGCCGGTCGTACTTGGAGTGTTTCCTTTTTTTGCAAACATAATTGGATTATTAGGCTTTTATGTTGATGATCTCCTAACTTGAAGATACCAAATCGATTCTTTGATACATTGGAATGTACATAGACCGAGCTAATTCTAGAGACCGAGATGATGTTGACGAGATACCATCACAGTAAGTCCAATGACCACTGCGATGTATGTAGATCAATCACGACTGTGTACAAAGTCAATCAATACTATATAATGATACGCCTGGTGTCTCCTTAAATTTTTAAATAAATACATTTTGTGCGTAATTTCTCCTATGTTATTACAATGGGAATCTTATTGAACACAATTAATTGGTTGGTCCGTCTCTCTTGCACGCACTTAAATGATGCTTAAAAACCGTATCTGTGAAACGAGTTTTTATTTTAATCGCGGGTGCTATTCGCATGGATGTATTTGTTTGTCATCCATATGTGGAAGATTTGTCTAAGGAAAATATCAAATCCCGTAAATTTTGGCAGGTCGTGTACACTAGCAAGTGAAAAAATACGAATTTTTTGCTTCAGTTCCACATAATACAATAATGTAGGGTAACAGATGCAGGAATTATGTGTTTCAAGTTTTTCTATGACTTTAAGACAAGAGCGATGAAGATTTGGTACAAGAACACAGGCTGTGTGAGCTATAAGCTCTGAGATTTCATGCCTACGGCCATTACGAGTAGCTCTCAAGGTGACATTTCGTCCTTCCGGCAGCACGGCCAGGAAAATCTTCCAGGAAAAACAGTCCCGACACGCAACATTGGTGTTTTGTTCCGCTACTAGTAAACACGACCTGTCAAAATGACAAGATGCGATGCTTGCTGTCGACAAACATTGCTCATAACGGACGACCAACAAATATATCCATCCTAATAGTACCCGCCATTAAAATATTCTTGTACTTGTGCACTGGTGAAACTCGTATCACAGATACAGCCAAAAAGCATCCCTAATTAGAGCACGAAAAAGAGACACATCAACCAATTTCATGGGTACAATTAGATTCCCATTGAACTAACATAGGAGAAATTACGCGCAAAGAATAAATAACTTATTTATTTATTTAAAAAGTTTAAAGAGACACCTGATATTTTTTATATAGTATATTGATTGATGTGTGCTGGCAAATTTGGAATCTACTTTGAAGCCACAACACACAGCGGAACTTTCATCTTTCATATGAAGTCTGTAGGATGTGAAAAAGAGTTTGAAAAAGAGAAAATGGCCTTGACTTGAGTACGTCACGGTAGAGGAAACAAGGTAGGTTCAAACCAGTCTTTTTTGTCGACGGTGTGGTTTTGCTGACGTCACGGCAACGATCCAATAGTAGCGCTCATATTGCACCTGGTAGCACTGCTACCCCCAAATCTGGCTCCACTATTGGCCTAACGACACTGCGTTTTGGTGACGTCATAAAGTTTGTTTGAAATAAAGCCTTTCTATTGGTTAGCCGAACAAGAGGAGGTGTATTTTCTCCCATGGAAATGGCCCTACCTTGTTTTCTCTACCGCGGAGTACGTTCAATTGAAATGGCTGCTATTTGGTGGGGGAGTTTGGGAGCCCACGAGAGAAAAATCTAATATAGAGTAAATTTTACTCGCAGAATGAAGTGGCTGTTGTGTCCCTTGAGTGAGATCTGAAGTGAAAGATCAAGTAGAATAAAATGCATAATTTTCATTTGACACATTATCTCCGAATTAAATCTTAACGTTTATAAGATAAATAACGTTTATAACGTTTAACGTTTATAAACGTTTATAAGATAAATCTTAACGTTTATTTAAAATTTTTGACCCCTAACGTAATTTCGTGAAAATTTATACGATTTCAATTTAAATATTGCTATTTCGGTATACACATTCGTACGATACACTTTAGAATAAGTGAACAAAATTTAGTAAAAATTCACAGAATTTGATTTTAAATCTTGTAATTTCGGCATAAATGAAAATGTACAATACACTTTGGAATAGACGCACAAGTACAGGGTGGCGCATAAGTAACGCACCCTTTTGAAGGTAGATTTTAAAGATTTATTACCGCAATATACACTGGGTATCTGTAGACAGGATACGACATGTAAATAAACTTTAAGAGTTCCTCTATCGTTTGCAATTAACCCAATCGTTTTATAGTCTATTTATTATTAACTTTTTAAAAGGGTGCGTTACTTATGCGCCACCCTGTATTAAGAGCTCGGAAACCATAGACTGAGGGAGTTGCTCCATGGCTTTGACTGCGACGTGAGCCGCAGCGAGAGAGGCGCAGTAGTTGTGCTACAGCGAGCAGCGACGAGAAAAAAAACTGTTTTTTTGAAAAAAAAACTTGATACATGAGACGTACTACAACGCATTGGATTTTAAAAGTCTCTTAAATATAAAGGTTTTTTATTGATGGGCAAACTATACGAGTCGTACTCCAGCCGTGTCGGAGGGTAATTATGTTATTGATTAATATTATTATTATTGTCACTCATTAACCTTTGGTTTTAACGCCTCACAGGACCATTTTGTACTCTTTGGCAAATAGCCTCACTATATTGTATTTCTTGTTACTTTGTTCCCTAATGGGTTTTTTAAAGTTCACTGCCGAATGGCAGTTCCTTCCTCATCCTGATATCGATGACTACCTGATGCCAGTGACAGTTTAGTGATGGTGGTGGTTTTAATATCGGTAATATAAGTAGAAAAATGTGGCAGTCAAAAGGTTTAAATTAGCTAATCACCAACATTTTCTCCCGAAACAGAAGCTAACAGTTGTGAACTTGTGATGAGAACAAGCTCTGCATATCATTCAGCTAAAGGTCAAATTAGGAATGTACACAAACTAAAACCCTTTGGACCAAAATGAATGGAACGAGAATGGACTACTTCAAATTTGTTGCAAATAAGATTTGTTGCAGGAGGTTGGTAGGCGTAGAAATAAAAATAGTAATGTCTTGCAGAAATAATAAAAATAATAATGTCTTGTAGAAATGAGCAGCTCAGGAGGCATGGAAGGGAATGTCCTGCAGAAATAACGTAGAAGCTTCACTTTGTTGTATTTATGCACAGAACTCGCACATTGTTCGGTGTGTGGCACACATTCTTCGATGTGCCGGAAATGGTACGCAGTGTGGCACACATTCTTTGACGTGCCGGAAATGGTGCGCAGTGTGGCACATATTCTTTGACGTGCCGGAAATGGTGCGCAGTGTGGCAAATATTCTTTGACGTGCCAGAAATGGTACTCAGTGTGGCACATATTCTTTGACGTGCCAGAAATGGTACTCAGTGTGGCACATATTCTTTGACGTGCCGGAAATGGTGCGCAGTGTGGCACATATTCTTTGACGAGCCGGGAATGGTGCGCAGTGTGGCACATAGTCTTTGGCATGGAAGACATTATCCCTATTGTCAAGTTACAGAGAAGCGTGCTTCTCCATCTACATGCATGCTGACCTACAAAATATTGCTGTAGTACAGAGATACAGGGAATATTAGTAGGAGAATAATGGTACAGAGAGTAATAATTTACCAACTTCGGCATGATGATAGTGTGGGAGTTATTATCAGGTTAATAAAATTTTTCATGCTGAATTACAGAGTCATAGCAGCCACCAACAAAATAGATGGATTGAGAACTTGAGATTTCGCAGTCGGCTTATCACGTGTCACAAACCTGCGCAGTTCTGGGGCACCGAGCTGCCTTCCATCAAAAAAAAAAAGAAAGAAAGAAGGAAAGAAAGAAAGAAAGAAGGAAAAACATTTTATTTCCAATAAAGATGGTACCAACGGTTTCTTCACTGTTCGTAGTAATCTAGCACTTCTTTAGAAGCAGTGCATCAACAAAATTATAAGTGCGTCGGTCTTAAACAATTCGCTGTTCAGCTCATTTGGCTGTGAGATTGAGAGGTGATTGAGTTCATACGGCATTTAACACTTTGGTCGGAACGTGCGCCACCGGTGGTCACTTAGGGAATTTTAAAATTGACGCCAATCGATCAGATGCCACAAACATAATATTCATAAATAGTCAATTAAAAACAAATAAAAGCATGATCTAGTTAACGCTTGCTTTTTGGAAAGTTTTGACTTTAAAGTCAAAATTTGGATTTTTTTGGCGCTTTGACTTTAAATTTGAGTTGAACATGGAACTCCAGTTAAAACAAACGCGGTCAAATTTTTGGATAAATTTAAGCCCACAGCTCGTCGTGAGATGCGGGATTATTGTCAAAGTACGACGATGCTTGACGGAGCGGTGTTATGACTCTTGCTGTGTGCCATAAAGCCTGCCTCATCTACTTCACTTTATGGCGGGCTTATATGGCTCGGTGATGTGAGACCACGTGGTCTGCAGGTCTGCAGCGTATGGTCTGCAGGTCTGTAGCGTATGGTCTGCAGCGTGTGGTGTGCAGCGTGTGGTCTGCAGGTCTGCAGCGTATGGTCTGCAGGTCTGCAGCGTATACTCACGAGCTCGAAGGGAAGAGTGAGCCGCTGCGAATCTCAGGTTTTGTCTTCATTTTGCTATGTGAGTCAAAAGTCTCATCTCTCATGTGATCGCGCCCTGACCTTCTCATCACATGAACGCTAAACAAATTCTGGACTGTTCCTGAAAGTGTTAATGCGCATTTCTGGCCTTCCATTTGTGTGTTATTTATTACATGGGGTAAATTTGTTATTTCTTTTTTGAGGCTTGCTTGCTCGTTCTCTGGACGGCTTCCTCAGCCACTCAAGGCTGGGTGTTTGTTCTTTGATCTGTGAGCTAAGATTCATCCCTAGCACTTTGACCGCAATTGGTTCAATTTGAGTTCCATGTTCAACTCAAATTTAAAGTCAAAGGTGGTGAGTAATTTTGCAAAAAGCAATTATTAACTAGATCATACTCGCATTTTACTTTAATTATCTATTTATGAATATTATGTTTGTGACTACTGGTCAATTAATAGGATTATGAAAATTCCCTCCACGACCACCGGTGACGCACGCTGCAGTCAAAGTGTTAAATGCCGAATGAACTCAATCACCTCTTCTGTGCAGCATATGCAGCCAAGTGAACTGAACTGGAAACTGTTTAAGACTAACGCATTTGTTATTTTGTTGACTTGTACGCGCTGCTTTCAAAGAAGTGCTGGATTACTTCGAACAGTACAGAGATCGCTCGGACCGAAGGTATTTTGCTGCCCCAGAACTGCGCAGGGCTGGCACGTGATAAGCCAAACGTCAAATTTTGAAAATAAAAAGTGAATTTTGAGGTTCTTGAACAGAAAGCACTTAATGAAAAAAAAAGTTTGTCCTTTTTTCCAAAATAAATAGTAAATTTTGAGGTTCATGAGCAGAAAAAGGGAAATGAAGAAACTTGTCACCATTAATTTCCGTAACTGCCTTCTGCAGTGATAGCAACACTAGCTTCACATAAGCTCGCCACTAACAGAGACAGAAATATAGCGATTGCTCTTTAATCAACGGTCGTTCAATGGTTCATTACATCACAATCGCAACGATTGCATTAATGACCGAAACTATGAAAGCGGTTACCTTATCAATAACCTAAGCTGTCACCAACGCTGGCGTTAATGTACGAAACTGTAAAAACTGTCATCGCATCAATGACCTAAGGTGTGAAATTAGTAATAGCGGC
Organism: Platorchestia sp. MABIK; assembly: GCA_014220935.1. Lineage (NCBI taxonomy): Eukaryota > Metazoa > Arthropoda > Malacostraca > Amphipoda > Talitridae > Platorchestia > Platorchestia sp. MABIK. The sequence continues at coordinate 27,216 of JACJUY010005578.1, read as the reverse complement.
AGTAAAGTCAATAACGGCGGGAGTAGGGGTCAGTAACCGCGGCGATGGTACCAATGATAAAATAAGGAATTTGACAACTGCCTGAACAACGCTCCGTATTTTGCGGTCCGTGTCAACCCTGATACAACCCCGATACAACCCTCATATAACCCTGATACAACTCTGATACAACCCTGATACAGCCCTGATACAACCCTGATGCAACCCTGATACAACCCTGATACAACCCTGATACAACCCTGAAACAACCCTCAGAACACCCTGATACAACCCTGAAACAACCCTCATACAACCCGTAACGAAGACGAAGAAGAACGTTTCCGGGATCGAAGATTTCGTTTGGAATGACACCTGAGCGATAATGCAATATTATATAATACTTCAAAACACTTCATTTAAGTATTTAAAACTTGAATTTGTGCAATGAAGGTGCCAGATTTGGGGCTAGCAGTGTTGCCAGATACAATATAAGCGCTGCTATTGGTCGTTGCCATGAAGTCAGCATTGCCACAAGGTCGACGAACAAAAAGACTGGTTTGACTCTACCTAGTTTCTTCTACCGTGGCCACTCCATTCAATCAGCAGTGGAGGACTAGACTTCCAGTGAAGTCTAAGGTCCATCCAGGAAGCCACTTCACAAGACTCTACGCTACCTGGTTCCACTCCCGTTTTTGTCATTAATTTCTCCAAAGTGATCACAATCGGACCCTTTGTCTTGTTGCCTTATGAGAACGCGGTAAAAAAGTGGCCACATAGCAATTTTAGGTATAGCGCCATGAGGTCTTCTCGGTGGACCTCTACTGTAGACTTGTGACAATCCCTCCATTTAGCAGCCAGTAATGTTCTGCCTCTACTGTACACTTGCGACAATCCCTCCATTTAGCAGCCAGTAATGTTCCACCTCTACTGTAGACTTGTGACAATCCCTTCATTTAGCAGCCAGTAATGTTCCACCTCTACTGTAGACTTGTGACAATCCCTTCATTTAGCAGCCAGTAATGTTCCACCTCAACTGTAGACTTGTGACAATCCCTTCATTTAGCAGCCAGTAATGTTCCACCTCTACTGTACACTTGTGACAATCCCTTCATTTAGCAGCCAGTAATGTTATACCTCTACTGTACACTTGTGACAATCCCTCCATTTAGCAGCCAGTAATGTTCCACCTCTACTGTACACTTGTGACAATCCCTTCATTTAGCAGCCAGTAATGTTCTACCTCTACTGTACACTTGTGACAATCCCTCCATTTAGCAGCCAGTAATGTTCCACCTCTACTGTACACTTGTGACAATCCCTTCATTTAGCAGCCAGTAATGTTCCACCTCTACTGTACACTTGTGACAATCCTTTCATTTAGCAGCCAGTAATGTTCTACCTCTACTGTACACTAGTGACAATCCCTCCATTTAGCAGCTAGTAATGTTCCACCTCTACTGTACACTTGTGACAATCCCTGCATTTAGCAATCGTTCCAGTCTGTCGTCAAGTTTACGATTGTCTGTTTGTCTACAAGAGAATACTAAAGCACCGAATTCTTCAAAAATCATTCCATCCTTCTAGCACTGCAAGATGATAGCTAGTCAGTCTCTTGTGCTTTTAGATGCGTCGTTTCTTACATATACAACATAGATATCTCTTCAACTGCATACTTGCTAGTCAGTGTCTTACATTTTAGTGTGTGTCGTTTCCAACATATATATTTCTTTAAGTGCTGCGACATCGCTTCGTTACGATGCTATCTATTCTGCATGATGTCATCTGCTCAGTTGCGCATCACTATCATGATAGATCGTTTTCTATGCTCTCATATGCGAGATCAGTGTTATCGTGATTGTTCTGTCACGAGAGTATGTCTAGTGAATTCACTTTTTTCATTTGCTATTTTCAAATTGTTGTTTGCCCAAAATAATCGTCTTTTATATTTTAAGATCGAAGTTCTGCAAGCCGGTTCAATAGCGAGTGTTGATCATCGTAGCCCTTTTCTTGTCCCTTCAAAGTATCGAAAGGCATACACAAGACAATGCATTTTAATCTCATATTGAAATTCATGATTCAGATTTTAATCTCACTATGATATTGAGATTAGCAGGCAATGGACCCTCATATTGAGATTTTTGATTGAGATTTCACACTGCGATTGAAATCAGCAAACGATTAACCTTCATATTGAGATTTTTGATTGAGATTTCACACTGAGATGGACACTGGCACGCAACTGACGCTCGCTCGTCACCAAACACTTCAACACACAAATTGGAAGCAACGGCCACGGTGATGCAGACCAAGAATCTTTGAGACAAGCGCAATGAACGACTTGCTTCTTTCGCTGCACGTGGAGTCTGGAGCAAAGGCTACACGTTTTTTTGTAGATGGAGTAAGAGTAGAGTTGCTGGAGTTGATGGAGTAAGAGGCTTATATCGAGAATTTCCCCCTCTTACAGAACATGAGGGGAGACGGTGACACTGTGAGGGTTGAGGTCTGAGACTGTCACGAGACTGTCACTAGACTGTCACGAGACTGTCACGAGACTGTCACGAGACAGTCACGAGACAATTACGAGACAGTTTGGAACGAAGTTTTCAAGAGAGCTATGCCGTCTAAAACTACGCATTTAGATCCTATTTTACTACAAAAATTTTTACACGTGTATACATGCCTGGCCAACAGTTCCTATAGAATATTCATGAGAAACCAAATCGACAGATAACCAAAAAATAAAATAAAAGAGAACATCTCTGAACATGAACATCTGGCATTTGAGAAGGCTGAAGGTTAGTTAAAGTCCAGCGTCAGTGTGCGTTACTGGCCAGTGTAGGACACTGAAGGATGCTGGCTGGAGTCCAGTGTAGGATACTGAAGGATGCTGGCTGGAGTCCAGTGTAGGACACTGAAGGATGCTGGCTAGAGTCCAGTGTAGGACACTGAAGGATGCTGGCTGGAGTCCAGTGTAGGACACTGAAGGATGCTGGCTGGAGTCCAGTGTAGGATACTGAAGGATGCTGGCTGGAGTCCAGTGTAGGATACTGAAGGATGCTGGCTGGAGTCCAGTGTAGGATACTGAAGGATGCTGGCTGGAATCCAGTGTAGGATACTGAGGAATGCTGGCTGGAGTCCAGCGTAGGACACTGAAGGAATACTGGCGGATTCAAACAAGGACAGTTAGAGGGTTTTCACGTGTGTCACATAAAAATATTTATTTATTTTCATATTATTAAATTCGCCTAGCAACACCGAAGAAAAAATTCAGTGTTTCAAAGTGTTATTTAAAGTTTAACAAACTACATACATTTTTGACAACCTTAGATGGGATTTATTATTTTAATAATAATAGAAACTTATTTCAATAGTATTGGAACGGCATTTTACGTTGAACGTCATGAGATGCATCATAGCAAGTCAGATCGCTGCTACTTCTTTGTGTATTTTGAGTTGTGACTCATAATGAAAATAGTGAGCAGTGAGTGTGGTGACAGCAGTCTATGTGAGTGTGGTGACAGCAGTCTGTGTGAGTATGGTGACAGCAGTCTGTGTGAGTGTGGTGACAGCAGTCTGTGTGAGTGTGGTGACAGCAGTCTGTGTGAGTGTGGTGACAGCAGTCTGTGTGAGTGTGGTGACAGCAGTCTATGTGAGTGTGGTGACAGCAGTCTGTGTGAGTATGGTGACCGCAGTCTGTGTGAGTATGGTGACAGCAGTCTGTGTGAGTATGGTGACAGCAGTCTATGTGAGTGTGGTGACAGCAGTCTGTGTGAGTATGGTGACCGCAGTCTGTGTGAGTATGGTGACAGCAGTCTGTGTGAGTGTGGTGACAGCAGTCTATGTGAGTGTGGTGACAGCAGTCTATGTGAGTGTGGTGACAGCAGTCTGTGTGAGTATGGTGACCGCAGTCTGTGTGAGTGTGGTGACAGCAGTCTGTGTGAGTGTGGTGACAGCAGTCTGTGTGAGTATGGTGACAGCAGTCTGTGTGAGTATGGTGACAGCAGTCTGTGTGAGTGTGGTGACAGCAGTCTGTGTGAGTATGGTGACAGCAGTCTGTGTGAGTGTGGTGACAGCAGTCTATGTGAGTGTGGTGACAGCAGTCTGTGTGAGTATGGTGACAGCAGTCTGTGTGAGTATGGTGGCAGCAGTCTATGGTGTGGCCGTCGTCTGTCATGACATTGTTCAGTTCGTGAATGAAAAAACCTCCCCTCCTTCCCCTCTTTTTCCCCCGCACTACGAACGTACTACCGTGCGTACAAACGCACTACCGTACGCACTAACGTACGCAGTGGCGTGCTAACTTACGCCCACCTGTCCTCTATGTTGGAGTTTTGCATGCCGCCGTCATAGCGCACCCTCATACCCCCTCCCCCTCCCTCCTCCCCCCCCACCCAACCCCCGCGCCGCCCGCTCTTCCTACTGATCGCATTAGGCAGCAAGATGCCCCACTTCAGTTTATGTCTTCACGTTAACGCGTTGGTCGCGATGTGACCGTCTATGTACACTGAAGGAAATTTTCATAACGCTCCTGACCGACCCGCTGTCACAAACTCAATTTTCAATCAATACTTGGTCGCCAGATGAAGCAAGGATCCAGTAAATGTTTGCTGTTTTCAATACTGCTGCCTAAAATTGACTTGGAATTTTTGTTGAATGTTGAACTTCAGCTTAACTCATCGCTGTGAACGTGTCAACTGCTTCACTTGATACCATGTCGAAATTTAGGTTCAACTTTTAATATCTTATAACTTCGATATTAAAGCACTATTTTTCACCATATCTCACTGCTACAAAGTTCATCAACGTACAGCTGATATTTATCGCAGTGCTGCGTTGCAACGTTTTATTAATCCATTGCTATAGCGTAATTTTTTCCCCAACGTACAGCTGATATTTATCGCCGTGCTGCGTTGCAACGTTTTATTAATTCATTGCCATAGCGTTATTTTTCATCAGTGTACGACTGATATATGTACTACTGCTACGTTGCACTGTCTTATTAATCCATTGCCATAGCGTTATTTTTTCCCCAACGTACAGCTGATATTTATCGCAGCGCTGCGCGCGCTGCCGCCTCCGCCAGCCGAGACGACGTTGCCAGCAAACGTGAGCTGCGCGTCAGTTGCGTGTCGTACTGCAGTGAGGAAGGTGTGCACTCAGCGAGCTCCCGGCTCCCCCGTTTGCGCTCTCTTCCCAACCCATCTCTTCAATAATCATACTAACATTTCCTCATCGTATCATTTCACCATCATCTTAAAAGCATTTCATGGCTTTAAAAGTTTATCGTCGTCTCCGCTTGTCATCTTTTAGATCACTCATGCTTGAGCCTTCTGAATTTGGTACAGAACATCGGTACGCTCTCGTATTTCTGCCTAGAAATCAGCGGCCTTTCACATGTTTTGTAAGAAATTCTCACATAATTTGGAAGGTTTTGATGATTTTATTATGGACGTGAAGGAGCATACATAAGGTGTCTGTTCACTTGCGTTTGTTCGGTTGTTTGCACTCTGTGAAGCGGGCAATGTGTGCAGCGGGCAAGGTGTGCAGCGGGCAAGGTGTGCAGCGGGCAATGTGTGCAGCGGGCAAGGTGTGCAGCGGGCAAGGTGTGCAGCGGGCAATGTGTGCAGCGGGCAAGGTCTGTAGCGGGCAATGTGTGCAGCGGGCAAGGTCTGTAGCGGGCAAGGTGTGCAGCGGGCAAGGTGTGTAGCGGGCAAGGTCTGTAGCGGGCAAGGTGTGCAGCGGGCAAGGTGTGCAGCGGGCAAGGTGTGCAGGAGGCAGCAGCAAGTAGGCCAAATGATAGCAGCTCTTCAATGTAAATAAAAGAAGCAAAATGATTCTTCCCTTGCATGACTAGTCAATAGATGACTATATATAACCGTTGCATATATGTATAATGACTTTAATTCTTTAAAATAGCTTACGACCGCGAACATTTCATTTCGATTGAAACACACAATCTTTTTCCTAACACTATATAGTTACGCTAAAACATTCTCCCAAATGAACTCATGCATTAAATGTTTCCAAATATGAATGTTGTGGTGGTTAACTGTAAGCACATCTCACAGCTTACGAGGAATTGCAGGGCATATCAGAAGTGCGACATCCAAGTTTGGGCTTTTAATTTTTTTTCAAACAATTCAAACAATTTATTTGCCTCAAGCGATGCAGCATCATATTGTTTCTTTAGTCTAACACAATGGTATAACTATTATAGTAGTATAACTATCTAGTATAACTACCCGCGGGCCCGAATAGGTTCAGTGATTTCTAAGGCATCCTTGTCCAATATGTTTACCCTAATTCACTTAACCTAGTCGCGCACTCGACTGATCTATGAATTAGTTCACTCAAGATTCTATGCTTCAATTTACAATAATGTTTAATATGGGCTAGATGCGAACTGTGTATTCTAGAGAAGACTTGAGAACAGACTCAAGATGTTTTCATTAATAATGAAAAATTTAATCAGGGGTTTCGTATTCGTTTACGAATTATTCCTTAACACCCGCTGGTACAGGCGCATCACCTAAACAAGTTAGCCATGAAAACTATCGAATGATTAATGTAATACATGATACCATTATTTACATAATACATAATACCATTATTTTCACAATACATGATACCATTATTTGCATCAGACATGATACCATCATTTACACAATACATGATACCATCATTTACACAATACATGATATCATTATTTACACAATACATGATACCATCATTTACACAATACATGATATCATTATTTACACAATACATGATACCATTATTTACATGAGACATGATACCATTATTTACTATGAATTCAGCAGAGCAAAAGAGGCCAGTTGCGATCAGAATGCAGTGCCCTCAAGAGAACGAAGTAAATTATTCCTTGTGACACACTTCCACGGAGTGGCCGTGGTTAACAATCTCAACAATTTATTTGCCACAAGTGATACAGAAGTAGATTGTTTCTTAAGTCCAGGACAATAGACACACACATTTGAGCATGGCTACCTGTGGGTCCGAAAATATTCAACGACTTTTAAAGCAACTTTACCTATCATCAAGTTCCTATCAAGTTTAGCGACTTTTCCTATCATCAACGCTATTTTAAGGTGCATAGTTGTGTTTCACCTAATTCACTTAACCTTAAAAGATTATTTATTATCCAGTTTTTCCTGGTGTACTCAGAAATATCGTAGGGTAAGAGAATCTAGCTCAACATAACGTTTGTTTCGATATATTTTTATAGATACATACGAGCATGTCCTACATGTAAGTCGCTAGTCTCGGCCTGTACAGTACTTTAGCGTTGTGTGGGACTGAGCGCGTTGAAGGAGTACACTTGTGAGTGGTACTCGAAATTACAAACATTCAAGTTCAATTGACATTAGAAGACGAGGTTATATCATCGATCATAACGACTACTGATAAAACAGTACAGGGATCTCATGTTGCTGCAATTGACATTAGCCGCCGAGGTTATGTCATCCATCATAACGACTTTTGTTACTCATAAAACATTACAGGGATCTCATATTTGTGATACGGCCTTTTTTTGAGTTGAAACGAGCGTAGTGGTGCCTGTGCGGACGAGTAAAGATGAATGATTGCTGATGTGATCATTTTTCTGTTCTGCTGCTATGGTGTCTCTGCGTGACTGGTGTGCTGCTGTGATCTATTCTGTGAACGACTATGTCTCATTTAACTGATATATTATAATATTCAAAGCTTGTGTGATTTTTGAAAACGCTTCAATACGGCAATTCTGAGGAATCCAATTGTATATTTTAGCGAAGAGTTACTTGAGGTCTTAACAATTATTGTCACGAGTTAGCAAAGTGAGCTCAGTCGAGTTAATGTTGAGATAATTAACTTAATTGATTTTGAACTTAATTAGACTGCGAGTTGGTGGCAGCTCTAGAGGCCGTCGGTAAGACTCGGTGCTTTGACTCAAAACAAAATATAACCTCGCTCGCCTTTTTTTCTATTATTTTACAAAATTCGATCTCTATCTCTCTCTCTCTTTCTTATTAATAATTTAGACTCTAACTCCTCTATATTATCTCATGGAAATATCCATGATAATTACCTATTTCTCGGCAGACAATGGAAGATGTGCCTTTTCAAAAAGGGAAGTCAGAGGAGTTCATGTCTTTGCTCGATCCCAGCCCAACTTTTTCGCCAACTGCATGCATGTTTTTCGCCGCCTGAGCAATTAAAACGCTTAGGCGGCGAAAAACACACATGCAGGCGGCAAAAAATTTAGACTTGGATACCATTCAAGTGTGGGTGATCAGCAGTGTGCCTGTGTGGCGCAGCAGTGTGCCGGTGTGGCGCAGCAGTGTGCCGGTGTGGCGCAGCAGTGTGCCGGTGGGGCGCAGCAGTGTGCCGGTGTGGCGAAGCAGTGTGCCGGTGTGGCGCAGCAGTGTACCGGTGTGGCGCAGCAGTGTGCCGGTGTGGCGCAGCAGTGTGCCGGTGGGGCACAGCAGTGTGCCGGTGTGGCGCAGCAGTGTGCCGGTGTGGCGCAGCAGTGTGCCGAGGCTGTATGGAGGTGATGTTGCCACATCGCTCGATGTTTTGTCTGTATTTCTCAGACATAGGAAATGAGTTCAATTAAATTCTACTACTTTCTGCTCTCTTCATGCGTCTCAAAGAAAAATTTCCTCATATATCGCGCAAAACTTAACAACCGTGTCGTATTTTTAATAGTTTTAAGCTATGGGAAAGCGAAAAGTGAAGTATAGAATACAAGTGTAGAAAGCGGGAAGTGAAGTATAGAATGCAAGTTTAGAAAGTGGGAAATGAGGTATTAAATACAAGTATAGAAAGCGGGAAGTGAAATATGCAATACATGTATAGAAAGCGAGAAGTGCAGTTTAGTATACAAGTATAGAAAGCGGGAAGTGAAGTATAGAATACAAGTATAGAAAGCTGGAAGTGAAGTGAATTACAAGCCTATGGGCTAAACAGCTTTCTCGTAAAGCCTCTAGTGTTCTCCTTGTAATACAACCGCGAATGGAGCAGCTTGCTCCAGCGAATGTACTGCTTCGGAACTCGAACTTCAATCTGTCTCGTACAAAGCGCCGTCTGGACGATCTTAGCTTTGCGTTTGGGCAGCGTCTAAGTTTTGGAAAAGTTTTTCAAAATCGGGTGTTTGTCATTAATTGTCGAGTATCAGTTTTTCTTATTATAAGGTCGTGTTCACCAGGTCGTGTTCACCATGTCGTGTTCACCAGGTCGTGTTCACCAGGTCGTGTTCACCAGGTCGTGTTCACCAGGTCGTGTTCACCAGGTCGTGTTCACCAGGTCGTGTTCACCAGGTCGTGTTCACCATGTTCACCAGGTCGTGTTCACCATGTTCACCAGGTCGTGTTCACCATGTTCACCAGGTCGTGTTCACCATGTTCACCAGGTCGTGTTCACCATGTTCACCAGGTCGTGTTCACCATGTTCACCAGGTCATTTTCAGCAGCGCGGAGACAAAAGCTACACTCATCATCCATAAAGATATTTCTATCCAACACCATTCAGAAATATCTTCCCTCTACCCTGTCTATTTACTGCATTATTTCCTACGCTTAACTGAATCGTTTATCATTCAGATATATCTTTCCTCTACCCTTCCCTATTTACTGCATCAGTTCCTTCGCTAAACTGAATCATTTATTTTCATTTCCAGCAGACTTTCTTTGCAGATTATTGTATGTGTGCGCACACGCCGCTCGTATTGTAGACGTCACTGTCCGGTAAGTGTTTCAATTTGTGCCTCTTTTGCCTATTGTTTTTTCGAGAATCATTGTAATGTAATAGTTCATCGTGATTCTGCATTCTTTTGTGTTGCGACGATCCTTCTTTTCATTAAATGATATTTATCCTCTTATTTTTAGTGTACCCATTTATCGATTGCAGTTTTGTATTTTACGTGCGGTTTATGCATTTCATTTCGAGTAATTTTTTTACTATATTGCTTTTCAAGCAAGAGTTTCAAAGCGAAATTTAGGTAATTGTTTACTAACATTTCTAAACAGGATGCACAAAATTATTTTGCGCTATTTTTCACGTTATATTTTGATTACGGCATTGTTTATGAACATTTAAAAACTCATTCACGAAATTTTTTTGAGGCATATTTTACATCAAATTTTAATTTGAACGAATCGGTAGTAGGCCTCCTTGCAGCGCACATGTAGTTGGCTGNGTAAGCTTGCAATGATGTACTCTGCATCACAGTGTCATGGCTGTGGTGCAGTGTAAGAGTAAGCTGTTGAACAAGAAGCTTGCAATGATGTACTCTGCATCACAGTGTTATGACTGTGGTGCAGTGTAAGAGTATGCTATTGAACAAGAAGCTTGCAATGATGTACTCGGCATCACAGTGTTATGACTGTGGTGCAAATGGCAGGCAGGCACCATAGTCACGCACAGCAGCAGAGCAGCAGCTGACTTGCGTATCACTCGAGTCAAAAGTCCGCTTTTTGTGTGGTTTGTTTGGTGAAATTCAGACGATTTTGAAGCCTTTGACTGGTTAACGCGGCAAACGCTCAAATGCTCAGAAACGCTTAGGATTATTGCTAAATTAGGAGAGAATGGGACTGAGCTAAGGCTTCATTTCGAATCTTCTATCCAAGGACTTCATTTGACTGAATCGTCCTTTACACAAGGATCTCATTTCGACTAAATCATCTTCTATCCAAGAACATCATTTCGACTAAATCATCTTCTATCCAAGAACATCATTTCGACTAAATCATCCTAAATTTCGACAAAATCATCTAAGGACTAAATTTTGTGGATTTTGTTGACGCCTGAGAAGTGTCGCAAGGAGTCCACGATGTCCAGAAAGAACTCACGCCACACTTCCATTCATACACTTCAGATTCCACTCAAGAGGAGAGAATTTATCACTTGAAACCCAATTGTTGTATGTGAGTGAATTGTTGTATTTCCAGGAGAGTCTTTGCTCTAGCTCCTCATATTTATTAATGGAGATCTATAAGCTGCTGTCACGTTCGGATCTTCAATGGAGACAAATTCAAGTTTGATCTGACAAGGTACCGCTTGTTCTGTCTCAATCTCTCTCGCAGAAATCAGCATTGACTTGTTCTAGCTTCTGACTCTTGCTTTGAAAGTCTTCAGAGAGCAAGAAGCTCAAGACGGACTTGTTAAGGGACGATTTCCAGGTGTTCCAAAGTCGTCGCAGCGATTTAGAGTGGGATAAATCTGAGATTTTAGATTATGTCTTAGATAAATCTCAGATTATGTCTTATCTATCTACACCTTGTGGCTACAGCTATATTTCACTCTCTTCAAAATCTGTTAAGAAGAATCAAATTATGGCAGGACTGTCAGCCACATGGCAGGACTGTCAGCCACATGGCAGGACTGTCAGCCACATGGCAGGACTGTCAGCCACATGGCAGGACTGTCAGCCACATGGCAGGACCGTCAGCCACATGGCA
>JACJUY010005577.1:0-58616 GCA_014220935.1 Platorchestia sp. MABIK | reverse complement strand
GCAGGATGAAGTGCAATTATTACTCCGATACTACATTTCATAAATTTTTACTCGTCACATTAACATCACGCGTCAACGATAATATTACGCATGAATTAGTGGCGCGAATTGATTTCAAGTGAACACAAGTAAATAATGACACTCACCTTGCTCGTGGGTTCCTGGTCGACGATTGGAATGGAACTTTAAGTTGTTAGCACGTCACTCACATTTTGATGTTAATGGTAACAGAGGGATTTTCTCAAGAAAGTTCCTCGCCATGCCCGAAGTGCTGGCGGGGCAAAAACAACGACCTTCTACTATCACGGTCCTACTGCAAATCGAGTGCCCACGCGCTCCACATGAGGGCAGAGCCTTCAAGTATCAAGACGCATCGAGACCGTTTTGTGACGGTTGAGATCTAGCCTCCCAAGCAAGCGGCGTCGTTTTATGATTGTATATCGAAGTCCTATTTTTAATAGAAACATTGCTATTTAGAGTTGATAATAATAATATTGTATAATTTTCCTAAGAAATTGAATCAAATAATGACATGAGGAGACTATTACAGGAAGAATTTCTCATGGCGTCGATATTTGGCATCTTCTATGAGCGGTTGTTCGTTTCAGAGTCGCTGGGTGTGGGATTTGATGTTGGTACAGACCCCGCAATATCAACGTTCGGTTCGAGTCAGTTTAAGCGTCCCTAGCTTCATTCAAACGTGGTGATTTGGTTGTACATGTAGAGCGTTATGAGATGAATCAAAACACCAGCTTAAATGGTGTTGTAGTAATAAGAATGAACCATGAGTTAATTCTAACTGGTTAAACTTCTGTGCAGCTCTGAGCGCTGCGCTGTAGTTCGTCACGTGAAAATGTTAGACGTAGATAAAGGTACTTCGAAAAGTGATCTTTATTGCAATTAGTGGGACTGAGATGCCTGCTGTTCACGATATATGAAATAAAGAAATGTTAATTTCACATTAACGCCTTGGTACTTGAGGTCATAATTTTCATAATTATGTCGGCTGTCGCTATCTTTAATTACTTACACTGAAAGTTTTAGTTGGGAGGTCAAAAAAGGTGTGACTTTGAATTTGTGAACAGAGTTGTTATAGGTTATACCGGATTGACCATAAGTTATAGTTATAGATGGCACCCCTCGTCCACGTGATTGTTATAAGATATAGGTGACATCCCATGTTCACGCTATATTACACTGTTGTGTCAATGCCTGTAGAAAAATGTGTTTCCATTGGCTGCATTGTTTCCTTGTGTCTATCTATAGTAGGCAATGTTCTTCTAAACTCCCTTTTCTTCAGTTAGGTTATTTTGATTGAGTTTGTATCACCGATGAACGCTGAAGAATGGTCGTTAAATTTTTAACATAATTTTAAATATGGATGATTAATATTTTTAGGCAATAAATTCAATTGCTTCAAGTTGATGGTGTTGTGCATCATTTCATAGTGCTCAGTATAAAACATCGATGCAATTTCTATTCAGAAAAAATTATGTTCGAGGGAGACAGAGGACATTTCAACTCTGAACGGACACTCCGAAAAAAAGCCTTCATACTACGGAGTCTACACTGGCGTCGTGTCCCAACAACCAACCTAAGCTACGTTCGAACAAAGACTCACTCATTGAAGATACCAGATGTTGACTTCGAGTGAAAGTTACACTTTTAATATTCTTTGTGCCATGTTTTTATTCTGTTTGTTAGGTGAATTATTAAGATGTGTGCAGTTCGTTGAATGAAATATGTGTTAAATGTGCACATTGAGAAGTATCTCAATGCGTGATAAGATGGTATCGCAAGCTCAAGAAACTCGTTCAAAACGGACTTGACCAGGTCGTTACACTGAGAAAGAGCGCTTCCCGCAGCAGTCTCGGGCCGGCATTGCATTAGAACACCGGACACGAGGCGGAGAGTTAAGCCATCACTCCGTCTTTGGCGGAGTCGAAGTGATTCTTGATGTTGAACCCATTTTATCGTCAAAATATGGAAGTCGCTTTCTAATTCTTTCAACTCCAAGTGCAATCACTTAATAACCTTCTTCGTGACCAATGCTCCTAATTTGTCTGTATTGAAGTGTGTTATGATTTAATCATAATTACGTTTATTTACGAATATTTTGCGCTATCGAGCAAATGTTGTATCAGGTCTACGTTTTACTTTACTTGAATGAACGGAAAAGATCTGCGTCAACCTCACTTAAAGATTTTTCGTCACGAGTTTTTTACGACCTTATCTCTGTAATGATTCATTGTAACCCGCGTCTACTTATGAATATTTTGTTACGAGATGGTGCTCGCTCCGTGCTTGCTAGCGTTAAAAAGGGAATCTCGGATTGGAGGAGAGGCACACCTCTACTCTAAAATGGAAAGGAAAGTGTAAATTTCACCTGTGTGATATAAAACAGCAGTACATGAACATGCAAAGCAATGTCCTGTAAAAATGTGAATTATAACGTGTGCTCCCCAAGTTTCGTCCCAAATTAGCTTCCAACTCCAAAACTGTATTTCTGAGGGTTTCATGTTTTTCTATGGCAGGACCTGTCCACTAAATCGTATTTTTGGAACAGTACACGCAATGATTTATTTTCCCAAAATATATCCAGAGGAATCACACTCTAAAACGCAAACGCTATTCAGACAACTCGCATTTTCAAGTTGATCTAGGTATGTTAATCAATTAACACTGCCGAAGTCTTTATATTGGCCGTCCAGTTTACCATCATCAACGATAATAGGTAATAGTTATTGTAGTTAAATAATATTTAATAGCTAAGTAATGGTCATTGGAGTATAGAATCAGAGGGCCGCACACTTCCACACAATTTCCAGCCCATTGATACTTGAGAAAAACAATAACGTTTTTGATAACAAGGTATACAATGATTACAAATATATAAATATATATATTTATAAATACACTGCATATATATGTATACACATTCCGATAGCTTGGGTTAGTATCGCAAACCCGTAACGTCAGGCTGTAAGAGCTCCTTTGACAGTCTCCACAATTCAAAAAGTCCTTTCCCCTCGACCTAACGATAACTAAGATCGGCATATCCTCTACCGCGTCTTGTGATTTCGGTCGATGTTTTTATCGCGTGCTCAATTTCTCACTTGAGCACCCAATCCGAAACTGGCAATATGTAACCTCATTCATTTCTTCATTTGATAATTTCTTCCCACATTCATGTTTGTCATGTAAGTCGTTACATTTCTGCGCTGCGGAACTTGTGTTGCGACAAGACTACGTAATTTCTTCGATTCTTGAAAAAGAACTGCATCGGCCTTACTTGAAGATAAATTCATCACGTGTTATCAGCAACTTCACCAAATTAACACCACAATTAAACACATTAACACAATTAAATTAACTTCACCACTTCAGCAACTTCAGCTCTTACTTCAAATATTCTCGAAGTTTTCTTCTCAGTACAAAGCCATCTCAAACCACGGCATCATCTCAGGAATGTCAATCCAAACTCGTAACATCTGTTGTCCACTCCACTAAATCGGACTCCAACCACTACTTTTCAAGACATCTTTAAGCGTCGCTTTCCTCTATTAACCGTATTAGGATATGATACTTCAAGATGATTTTATTACCAATTTATGTACAGGTTATTGATTTATAGAGGCATACATCTATGTACGTAAGGATGGTTTAAATATTTTCTCATAGTTCGTTCAAACGAGTTTGTTTAGCTGCTGGAGGTCCGCTCGAGTCCCCTCAGTGGTGGTTGAGCCTAAATTAGTACATCAGCGACCATTGTCAAGGCTGGCCTCAGAGAAAATAACTCCAGACGCTTCCCTTAAAGGTGTAGGCTCCCGCACTTAGTCCTTTCGTTGATTTTGTGCGTTCAAAAAATACCAGCCAGCAGCTTAGCTTTACTTGTTGAAGAAACACTTTTAGTTCCTGCAAAAGACTCCCTCTTGAAATGTTAAGATCTATTCAGTGATTGTCATCAAATTTCGACATGAGAAGTCAGCCTGCCAGCTAAAGTCTGTCCAAGGCTCATTCCACCGCTTTTGTCTGAAACTCATAAGGAGTTCCTTTCTAGATTTAAGCTTAACGTTCTCATTTCTTTCAGTTTCATTCGCTTGCCTTCAATTGCATTTATTGTAGCATGAATTTAAGACAATAACAAAGCATTTACTGAAAACTTTATTCACGATTTTTTGGCTTTCTAGCAGCTAGAGCGCAACTTTACCTCAAGTGTACCAATTCTTGTTCATTTTGAACAAATAGGAGATGAGTGCTCTATATCATAAACAACTGTCTGCTGACGCAAGTTTTGAAACCACGTTACCATTCTGAGTTTTCAATTTACATCATTGTTGAAGGAGATAATTATTATTTGAAAAATGTTTTTCGCATGTACTGTGATGGCGGTGGCGAACTTTCTAATTGATCTGGCGATTAGCATAGGCAAACACTCTATCGAAAAAAGTGGGACATATTATCAATGAAAGGAAAATAATACTATGAATCCCTTATTCTTTAGGTCAATACTATTCCGTCGCTGTCGCAGAAGTTGTAAGGCTTCTTTATTTTTTGTAATCTTTATCCTCATGCTGCAATTGATGTTTCATTTTTACTTTGCTCGAATTACGGTCTTTTAGGATTCATTTCTATGAGATATTTGGTATGCATTGCCCCCTGTCTCCAATGAGACAAATTTATATTGATACAAATATAATTCATTTTATGTATAATTCATTTATGTATAGTTCATTTTATGAGTGATAGATTAATTTCGGTAATCTTGATCTGGTCATTCTTTTGCTAGTTGTGATAAGTACATCAATATAGCCGTATTTTCAAGGTAATCATTAATTTTCGGTTGTTCAGTATCATCAGTATCATTTCATGGTTATCGTCTTTTTCTATTCCCATTCCTCGCTCTCTCTTATTAACCAACAAAAGGGAATTAAAATATGAAGTAATACTTACATCACTATTGTAATTTTGACGAATGATTTCACGCTCTACATTACGAAGATGTTGAGATAAAAGCATGATAGGACATGGTAGTAATTATGGGGATTTATTTTACGAGTCCATTTGGGCATCGGAGATGTAAATACGGAGAGACTGTGATGTATTAATTGTAATTTTAGTCACGTGTAATCAAGGTGAGATTGATCATCTAATCCTTGAATCTTTCATAAAGAGAAATACGACATTTTAGTGCTTGAGCTAAAGATGGTCAGTTTCCCGGATACAAATGAAAAATACAGAACGAAATCAATTCATTGCCGGCGCAGTGGCAATTCTTGGAAGGTTTTCTTTGTGCAGCCTTTGAGGGAATGACTGCCTCACCGCGGAATAACCGTCCAAGCCAAGCCCTTTGTATGTGGCAGCATGGCCACTCCGTCATGAACGGTTATGGCAGGTCAACTGGTAGAATTACTCCATCCTTGCTATTTAATGAAGGGCAAAATCGTACATCTAATCTTTACAAGATGTTTACTATTCTGCATGGTTAAAATGACAAAGACAGAAATATACTCTTCGAAGCGGAGTGGTAACCCTCGGTGGTGTGATGTAACATGTACTCCTAGGGTGCATTTGCGTATCTGAAGGGTTACATTTGATGTCAACCAGAGAAACGAAAAATATGTTTATATGTTATTTATTTTCAAATATTTATGTTAGCATTTCACTGAATAGATATCTTTCAAATATCAAAAAATTAGGGATAAATGCCCATTTATCGAAGAACTGAAGAATTAATACATGGTCAGAGAAAGGTTGGGAAACCCCTGGTGTAGATAAAGAGTAAGCGATTAATAAACGTCGATGTACGTTCGATGAGCAAAAGCTGGGGCTCCTTCCTTCGGCACAAGATATTCATAATGTGATATCATCTGCAGGATCATAGAAATGATTGTACAGATGCTTATTCGTTCTGACGAGAATAAACGTTTCATTTGGGATCTTGGAGGCATAATGAGGGAATGCTTGGGCCAGACACATACCTTCCTCGTACAGTTGTAATTGTTCCGTAAGTGCGGTGCAGGTGGTTGTGCCAACCACAACGGACGGCGGAAATCGAAAATACAACTTCTATCCGGATTAGGAACACAAACGAGAAATGCCGCAACAATGAGATAAAAAATCTACCTGGAGAGCAACAAATGAACGGAACCATTACAAGTGTTTAATGTGGAGTCAGTGTGTTCTATGTATTGTATATCCATATTCATCGTCCAGAAACATGAGCGAGACAAGTGTTATCAATTGAGTGTTTCAGTTACTCCATTTCGAGCTTTTTCCTCTTAATGCGGTCAAGTTATGATGAAGTTCCGGTTATTTAATTTCTTTTGTAGCGCAAATTAAGAATTAATAGTGTTTTATTATCCTTTTGTTCTCAGAAAGGAAAACACAGAGAATAGAGAGAAAAGGAGGAGAATAAAAGGAGGAGGAATAGCTTCTAAATAGAAGTTACCAACGCTATTTTATAACACTCAATATGCACATGGAGAGTGACTTTTGAATGATATTGTTAGGCCAAGCTTACCGTACTCTTGACATTTGCCTCTCCTTTACTTAAGTGCCAACGTTCACGTTACTTGTTCATTGAATTGATTGAATTGATCCTCATTAACTTAACTATGGTACATTTTGGGTGGTGGTAGCTGCTGTTCCCTATAAACTTCGCTACGAAAAAAAAATGGATGTTGTTTGAACTACACAAGAAGATTTAGAACCGCACATTAAAATAAAGAAAATAAGCGTTTCACATGTTTTTCAATTGATAATCTGACAGAAGAAACTATGTCTTGATAACTCAGTGATTGAAAAGATGGACCAGACCAGAAAAGAAAGAACGATATGAGGTCACAATGTAGATGGTTGCGTATAAAAGAAAAGGTCACATAATTATTTTAACGAATACTGAGACTCGGCAATCACGACAACCTTGAATCCTTGAAGCTTTGAACGTATATAAGTTTTAACAGTCAGGGATGATCTCGTTCTAAACAATTGACGTTCCCAAATTGCAATTGATACTGAGTTAAAAATAATTCGTCAAAGTAATAGTTTTCCGCTATTGATATATTGAAGTATGGTTTCTTCTGATTGATTTATGAAACTTTGAAGTTATGAGAAAAATGTGAAGATCATTAGCGCCCTATTAAATAAGTATGCTTAAACCTTGATGCCATAATATCACAGAGATGATTATTTTGAAAAAAAGGAATATGGAAGTACAAAAAGGTAAACAGAGCGAAACCTCGAGACGTATATTCTTAAAAGAACAATCACGATAACAATCAAACAATTATTCGCAACATTGAAACAAAAATACTCAAAAAAGGTTGTGTCAAAACAATTGTTCCGACAATTGTGATCGAGGCTGCAATGGCGACACGATTTAAACTTCTTACGGGTCAGATTTAGACTACCAAACTTCCGTATTGATGCGGTGTTGTGTCGCTCATTTTCTGGTAAAACTTCCGTGTTGATCGTCTTTCAGTTGATGCTCTCCCTGATAGCTTGCAGCGTGCCATTGTTTGTAGTTGCGTCTCCTCAAATATACCCGATATGGAGTGGCGATGCACGGTTTTTCTGTCGCCAATTGGTATATTGGAGGTATTTTTTAGGCCTTCTGCCTTTTATGGCTGGAGACATCGTCGACGAACGTGTCCCTGAGTAAATTAATATTGCAGAGCCGCTCGTGCTGCATGTGTTCTTTGCCAGTCATTCGCTGCGACTTTATTTAGGATTTTACGCAGCGAATTTGTTTTAATTAATTTTAAGCAAGCATCGCCAGTCTGATAACTGTGATTGCGACAACAATTATAATGAGGGAAAATCAAAATCCTAATGGGTTAGTTCAGAAGTCATTTCAAACTCCAAAATAAACTAAATCTTTTCGAATTCTTGTTTGCATCACGATGCCGTCATTAGGTGGTACTCTTTTGGTCTGTGTTTTCTACTCTTGCCTAGTTTTTTTATTACCTGGATGCTTTTTTGGAAGTATGCTTTATTTAAATGTATATTGTTAAAGTTCGTTTACAAAGTGTTGAACTGTTTTGCTTATAAATTTTCTCATGGGATTACCATTTCATTCCTGTCTTAGGTTCTAGTTTACAGTTCAAACTTAAGCATTTGGGGCTCAATATCAGCCACAGTTTTGGCTCAGTTCATTTTTCTGTTTGAATTGCAATGCCTAATTGAGCTGAAATAGGCCTGCACGTAATCGGAGTTTCACTGCTGACGCACTTTCCAGGATTAATTTATGAAGAAAGGAGAAGAATTTTGTTTATATCATAATTTCAAAATTGTTTCTCCTGTTTCATGGCAAGAAACATGTTTCACTTATTCAAAATAATTCAGGTATGAATGAACAATAAATTAAATCAAATCGAAAACATCTCTCTTCAGTGGTATACAACCATTGCATCGATCGAAACTAGCGCTCCCATGAGGGAGATGAGAGACTTCGAGTTGAAATTTAGATGGGCCTCGCTTTTATTTTAATCGAATTTCTGTTTCGTTTTATGTGAACAATTCTTTTTTTGTTTTACTGCTATATTTTTTCAGCATCTATCATTTTGTTCAACCGTTTTCTTGTTCCATAAACTTCTCACAATCTTGCTGTTACCATGCGCGAAGAATCCTTTGTAACAACACATTTTTGCTTAAATTTGTCATTCTTTTAATTCCTTACTAAATGGTGCTCTCCTCTTCTCTCTCTTAGGAACACATTTTATGTGGTTGTGGATGCATAAAATAACATCATTTACTCCAATTTTAATAAAAAAAATAAAAATTGGGTTAAGAATTTTTACTATAGAATTTACACACAGAATTGAGTTTTTAGTGCTTTATAAAATGTTAAAACTTCTTATTATTTTTCCGTTCTGAAATCCATTAAATTGTTCGAATTTGGTCGATTATGTAGGTTAAGTGTCGTATTAATCCGATACAGATGAAGGTATGAGCAAACGCTTCAAATTAAACTCTAAGATCGACTGGTAAAGATTACTGTTACTGCCAGTGGTCTCGCTCTTTTGTATTCAGGCGAGTCTGTGAGATCATTATTTCCAATTAAGGAAGCTTGTAAAATTTTAACAGAATTTATTTATCAAAAGTAGCAAAACAAAGATGGCTTTATGGTTTTTGTTGCCATGAAAGGACACACTGCGTGTATGATGAGAATGTTTGTTGTTGAGCTCCCTGCGCCTTGTGAGGCGAGCGAACCCCTCAGTGCTGTAGCGAGCAGCATGTCTTTGATTCATTGACCGCGTTCATTTATGTTGAGTGCTGGACTAATTTATATTGTTTTGTCTACAGGTGGGTTTTTGCATCCCGGAATTGCTGATGCTGCAGACCGCCGTCTCGGCATCGTCACGCACTTGTCGCCCCGTCGTCAGGTGAGCATGGACGGCAGGCGCCAAACGCTCGTCTCCAATATGATCGACTTTCATTTATTCTACCGTCTTAAAAATCAATTATTTTGTCTGTGTCTCCAGTCTGGCCTTATTTTAAAAGGCTGGCCAGCATTGAACAGGCTTCATTATACGTGCATATTTTTTATTAAAACTTTACGTTTTGAGTATACTCGCAAGTGGGTAAAAATTCGTTGATCAAATTTGTGTCTACAGACCGTTTTATTTTTTTCGTTTGTAGAAAAGAGAGTTTTATGAGTTTTAGTTTAGACTGGAACGAACTGCTTGTATTTGTGCTATGGTTTAGGAGTTATTTGTACTAACAAAAAATTAATAAAGATATATCTCTTGAATATTAAATTGTGTTCCAATAACCAGTGCGCAAGTAACCTAAGGAGCATGACGTCAAGTCTACCTCATCGTATTAGGTATGAAACGCCCAAATTGTACATGTTTTGTGAGGTGTGATAACTCTGTTTTAAGAGTGAATTTATGTGTTGTGAGGGGCAATTTTTACAGAATTTTTCCTTAGTTAATCTGCTCGTGTATACGATCTGCACGCAGGAACACTATGCGCCTCCGATCTTCTTGTGTGACGTAGTCATTAAATGGTTAGAGAATGGTTAAGAGGGTATTACTTTGAGTGAACGCTTTATCAGGTAGTTTTGAATTTCAAACGTTGTCTCTAGTCGTTGACGATATTGGTGAATTTGCGTTCTAGGATTTATCAAATCTCGTTTCGAGTAATCCCGCTGGTTTACTAAAAAAATCCTTTAGTTTGTATTGCGTTCTTCTGCTCAGGAAGGATTAGAACGTTCCATTTCACCCCTTCGTTAAATAAAGCACAACAGCGAGGTATGTGATGACAGCTTTTTAGTTTCATATACTGCAAGGACACTGCTTCGTAATTTACTGTTCGCTCTTGTCAGTTCTCTGTGCTGACAATAATATTCAAAATTTCACCCTTACTGAACTTAAACATCTCAAAAAGTCGCGAATTATGAAGCATAAATTAGTATCAGATAGGGTTGTAATCAGAAGTCCGTTTTAAAAATGTAGTAAATGTAAAACGATATTTGTTTTAATGTTTTAATTCTCTCTACGTCTTTCCTTGAGGTGCATCATATTCGATACGTTTACAAAGACAAGGTTCTCTATAGAGTGTTATTGATATTTATTTTTTGAGGATGTCCAAATGTTTGCCGAAAATTTGAATCTCAATAACGTCATTTTTGTGTGCTGGCTAATGTGTACATCGGTTCAAGCTGTGTAGTTTCATATTTACGTGCGGGTAACAGAAAGGATCTGCGTTTGAAAATTCTCTAATTCATTTATTAAAAATTTTCAGCTTGCATCTTCTCCGCGGGAAATTGTAGGCTTGAATGAAGCTGGCAGTTTTGGAAGTGATTTCATCTCTCAGCCCACTCTACCCGCGTAAATGAAGCAATCGCTGTTGCTATGCTCCAGTGTTGAAAGTAAACTGAAGGCAGCTGGTATTAGTCAACGTTGAATTCTTCAACAATGGGCTTTCTAATATGTTTTTAAGTCTTATTTATTACGTGATTACCCTACTCCATTTATATAGTTATCGTTTGGTTGTCAATTAATACAAGCTCCTGGCTCTTTCTAATTGAAGAGAGAAGCTCAACTTTTTGCTTCTCTTTCAGAAGTAGAGTTACTCACATAGTCCGGTCTTTTATTAACTCTTATCTTTTCAGCTGTTACTAGAGTACTCCGACTCTCAAGAGCCTCGAGCTGTAACTCATTTGCTGCATTTATGGGGGTTTAAATAACCTTCCAAGTACGACTGAAGCGCCTTACAATTTATGCATTGTTTGCTCCACTTCTGAGCCTCAGCAATTATGAGTATTATTAGTACTGTAGTCGTGGCCAAAAATTTGTGTTCAGTGTAATAACTATGATTTAGTTTCGTCTAGGAGCATCGATAATGCGAGGGGTAACCTTTTATTAGCTCTTGCTGGGCACGTACGCCTCATTCTAATGCAAGTTTTTGAGTTTGCTTTCTGTTTTCAGAATAGCATTGATTGTAACTTGGACATGCCTAGGTATTAGCTTTACTTGATTTTGGTATTGAGACTTTTAAATTAAGTTTTCATTTCAGGTAGTTCATCATCCATCTTAATACCTGAAGGGTTTCGATCAATGTAAGAGTGTAGGCTAGTTTTGAGTGTAAGTATCGCTGCAAAATTTGTGCATACGCCAGCTATCAACATAAGGTATGTAGAGAATTTCATCTTGTTATCTCATTGTTTAGACCTCGGGCTGGAGCAGGTTTGCTATTGAACTTGGGTAAGTTAAATACACGCAAATTTATATTGACGAGGCATTATTACGATGCGCTTCAATTCTGTTGGCTGTACTTCGTGTACGAAGAATAATAATTAGCTTGTCTCTGCGTACGTCTATAAATCAGTGTATGTTGTTGAGCATAGATCATATTATTTGTGCAACTTTAACTGTCTATCGTAAATCTCTACTCGATTTTATTCTTCGAGAAATTAAGAGAAGCTGTCGTTTTGAAAATCGTCTGCGAATTTGAGACATATTGGGAAATTCTGTGATAAACTTTATCTAGATGTTAAATTTTGTAACACATTGAAATTGTTAAAATTGGACTCGAGAATGTGTTGCAAGTATGAATTGTGCATCGTGACTACAGACAGGAACTTACGATGCCTAGCAAAACAAAAGAGGAGTAAAACCATTTCATTTCACAAAGATTTCTTTCATGATATCGACGTTATTAATTTGAATACAATGGACCTTATTGCTAATGGTTGATCTGTAATATGAATTATCCTTTTTTTTAATTTCTTGTGCATAACAAAGTTAGTTCCATGAGGATTCCTAATAACTGAAATATTTCAAGTATCGTGTCCGTGCACCTTTGGTTTTGATTTCATTGACCTCTCGTGTTCTCTTCAATGTTTCCGTGTGACTCGTGTACTCGTCATTTGAACGGCTAAGCCCGAGTCGTAACGCAAAACCTCGCAGCGATTGTGTGCCTGAATTTGTGAAACTAGTTCAAACTTGATGGTGCTGGCTAGAGAGAAAGCCTTGCCATTCCCTATTTTGTTCCATGCATCTATTTATGAAGCTGAACCTGTTAGACCTATTGCTTGTGTTGAAGTGTCTATGCTAACTGGTATTGATGCGAGACTTTATAAATCTTCAAAGATATGATGTACCGGGCTAGCTATAGTAAATTGAATGCGCGCTCAACAGTTCCGGGGGTGGCCTTCTGAAATGTATTGGAATGCTGTTACTGTAACTTAATTGTACGAACATATATAAATGAGCTACGTCCCTGATTCACGTATGCATATAACTTTTGTACTGAAAATTTTTTATGAGGCCTGTTTTTGCAGCAATTTAATCGTAATCAATTATTTCTTGTTAGTAGTTCTTTTTATGAAAAACTGAATGAAATTATTACAGTAAGGTTCAAATTAGAACGCAGCGTTTTCTTATAACATGGGCGCGATGCTTCTTTTATTTTGTGATACCACGATCTAGCGAATGCTTTAGACTTGGGACACGTCCTCTCATTGCAGCTATTGCGTTCCGACTCATTATTATCTTTGAAAAACATTCAGAACAGCGACATTGACCTCCTGATTCTTTGTTTGTGGTAGCGAGTCCGATTGGAATGTGTGAAGTGGCGGTCTCAGATCCTGCTTGCTTGACAGTGAAGTTTGATGGAAAATTTTTCTCTTCTCCGTATTTTCAAGTGTGTTGTCCACTTATACATTTTTTCGCTTGCATTTCTCACTTTCTCACTAGTTCAATACCTCGGCTGGTCGCCTGCATGCTGGTACTTACAAGGATCTTGCTACTTGTGTGCATCTCGGTCCTAGCGAGCTTATGAGGTATGCTTAGTTGTCAGTTCCTTGAGTACCTACTATTAATTTGCCTGCGCTTTAGTTTCCTTCATATTTGTCAAATGTTTTTATATTGCTTTGGTTGTTACGTTTGGCTTGTTCAATTTCTATGCATCGGTCCTCTAGTAGTTGTCCGCTTCTTACTGCTTTGTTTTCTTCATTTTTATATACGGAGTCAGTTCGTAAATACAGTTGGAAAATGAAACAGCGGTAATTGTCAACAAGATATTTGAATTTTTCTACATTAACATTAAGTCCAAGCATTATGATTGTCTCGTGTCTTCACAATAGTCGAAGTCTCTTGTAAAAATACATCATTGGCCGTATGAACGGTAGCCAATGGGATTTTGCCCCAAGCTTCGATCAATTCCTATCTCAATGTTTCTATAATTTTGCCAGGAGTTATGCAAATGTCACTCTTACAAACTGGTCACACTCATGAGTTCGATGAGTTGAAATCAGGTGGTGAGGAAAGCCATTCGTCTTGACTAGTGAAAGACAAGCCTTCGTCACTGCTCTTTCTCATTAGCTTTGTGACTTGTCGCTCCATCTTGTTGGAATATCCAAACATAGCTCTCTTAAGGCAAGGGTTGGGACTGAAAGGGCTCAAAAATAGGGTATTTTCAGGCGAGCCTCAGACTATGAATTAAAGAACTCTATGGTTAATTTGCACTCAATCTGTGTTGGCCATGTACCAATTCGTCAGTTTTTGTCCATCAAATCTAAATTTTACCTATTCTTGCTAATTTATGTTAATTCAATATGGCCGCAATCGTGGTGAGAATTCGAAATACAACTTCAGGGATGTCACGATATCCAAGTCAACGCAGAACAATTCTTCTTGAAACTTCATGAGCGAGTTAGTGGCACTCAGAAGTATCTTATCACCTAACGACTCCAGGAAAAAATACTTTGTAACGAAACTGTGGCGGCCTACATCTGATAGACAGAAAGTGTTTTTTTTTTGTAATATGAATTCATGATTTAAAAAGACGTAGTTCAGAAATTATTACAACTAAGAAGTTAATTTTAGTACGAACAGAGCTGGTATTTATTTTCTACCACTGTGCGAAATTTTATGGATATTCATGGTATGGTTCCTGAGAAAAACTGACATGTAAATCAATGGGCATGAACCCATTGACTAGTTTTGAGAAAATCAGATTTAGACATTAAACGCATTAGAAATTTACTAAAGAATACCAGGAAGCATGAGTTTGAGCATCTACAGCATGGCATTCTTTGTCTACGTTTAAGGATAAAGTATTTGTTTACATTTTTTTGGGGGGAATCCCAAAATAAAAAAATTGACGAAAAATTGGATTTCTGAGCCTCCACTCTCTTGCCTTAAGCGACATTGTGGGACATTAAAATATTAATGCAGTGTCTAAAATATCCATTCTGTACTCTCTTTTGTTGATCATCATATTTTTGGGCTTAAAAAGAAGGGGTGACTTCTCACTTTCTGAAAAAAACATTTATTTCCAATAAAGTACAAACATGAAACGTCGATACATTGGATTTTGGAGCCATTTTGGAGCCATCAGCGAAAGTCATTCATCAAAGACGGAGGCTCCTGAGTGCTTTGACGTTTTCCAAGCTTGAGAGCGATTGATTCACGAATTTTTAGAAAATACAAGACCTTTCTGATGGTTGTGATTAAGGTTACACTTTTAAACATGCCCTTTCACATCCGCTTCATTTAGAGCTTGCGTCTTGCAGATCTCAGAAAAGCTTGAGAATGAAGTTGTAGCCACATTTTCTTAAGGTGGGGCATTCTAAAATTATGTTGAGTGAAATTTTTCGTAGTCTTGAGAAAAACTAGGCCTTCTGTTGCTATTTTCCTCCCGTGTCTTGCTGTGTTGTGTCTTACCTAGCCCTCACGCCTAAAATCAGCTTCTAGATCCTGCAATTTTATGGACATGTTAGTCAGGTAGATCTTCAATAGAGTTGAACCTCTAAGAAGGGTACAAGCCAAGATGCCGCCAATTTTTAATTTTTTTCCGGTTTCAATTCATACACGTGTTCATGCTTATTTTTCTTAAAAATTCATTATTAATTTCATAGTAACTGATAACTGATATTTCAAAATTCTAATCCTGAAACTGAGAGAAAATAGAAGCGCAATATATTTAGCGAGATGAACGATGTTGTGTTTATTTAGCTATTCTTAGCCGGATGTAAGTAAATTTTAATTCATTAAACATTATATGTCGCCACCCCTGCAGTTGATCCCCACTCGCTGCGTAGTTTGCTTCGTTGTTTTTTACAAATTTTTTTAGCTGTCTAGTTCGCATGTCTGTTTATCTGCTACTTGCATCCTTGTGTACTAATTTTATGGTAACTTTAAATTGCATCTAGTTTTATGTTCTATTTTGATTGTTGACTTGCCAACGTGCTTGTTGGCTTGCGTACCTACTTGTTGGCTCACTTGCCGGCTTATTTACCTAGCTTGCTAGCCCGATTGTGTGTTCTACTGTATGTTTGCATACTCACCTCACACACAGTGTTATGTAACAGCTCGTTCGTGTTTTGTGGGCTTGAGGCTTCTGAATTTACAAAAAAGTGAAAGGTAATGGGCCGAGAAAGGAATAATGAACTTTTAGTTTTACAGACGTCAACACCCATTCATGACACCGCAGGATGATCGGTGCCTCAACAAGCTGAAATTATTGTTTATCGCTGTGCACTAAATCGTTCCTTTCTTGCTCTTTAATAAGTTAACAAAATCGCTCTGTAATGTTTTGACGACCTTGCTTATACATATGCTGACTGTCTATTTCGTTCCTGTGTTTATTAAGTCGCTTTCGTGCTGTATGGACAAGCGCTTAATTCAGAGCTTTCGTACCCGCCGTAAGATCCCTGTTTGCTTACTTTTCCTTGATGCATTGTTTTGAACGGAGCTCTCGCTGAAACGGGATAGTGTCGTGGAACAGTAGTATGTCTGCAAAGAATTCGATTGGACTTGTTACAAACACTTATAGTGATGAATGCAAGCTTCATTGACGCAGTAAATCCCGACAATACGTTTGATAACGTCTGATCTGTGGCAGACTTTTATCTAAAAAACATCTTCCGTCAAGAAAACAGGCTTCCTGCGAGTGAGGATTTGAATGGGTCGTTCTCTCTTTCTCTTCTCTATCATCTTTTTCATGGTTGATGAGTGCTCAAGTATTATTTCTTCAATTAGCTTTCGTTAACACTCGAATATTACACGCTTTATTTTGTATTTGTGAATGAATACTCGTACATATAAGAGTAATACATTGCACTTCTACATGTGTTCATTATTTTGTATGTCGTCCGATTAGGCAAGTTTTTGGCACTTGCTGTGATTAATTATTTCATTCACATTAGGTCTCATAGATGGTTCACGTTTTATGCGCTTGTAAACTCCCTTAAAATAATTTGCAATATTTACCTGGTGTAGAGGTATTTAATCCAAAATTATCAATCAATGTTTTTAACTAGTATCACTCTGACATTTAGTTGCTTCTTCCCATCGTAATGTAGTTAATTTCACGGCAAAAAAACGTAAAATGTTTTACAACTTTTTCTGGTAGATCTTTGCGTACGACGTATGTGCGCACATTGCTCGAGAATGAGGACATTTTCGTTCTCGTGGGGTGTTGGGTTGGACGCTAAGTAGTATTCATGTGACGGGTCGACATAGTTCACTCAGCTCGATGGGGAGTGGGAAGACCAGAGGCGCCAATTGCAGTGGCTGCCGTGGCGCCGACACTGTCCTTGTTTTTAGAGATGTGGATGGCAATGTTCCTCGTAACCCAGGGATGCGTGTTCCAGAATTGCAGTGAACTGCATTGCTCTCACTCGAGCGCGTCCTCAGCATCTTTTGCTTTCAGTGAATTGCCACCGAAAAGTATGCAGCGTAAAGTTTCTCTTAATTGAATATGTTTTTTCTTTAAATCGTGCTACACATTTGAGTCAGTGAAAGCCCTTGAGCCTAAAGCCTGTGCTGTTTACTTAATTAACGAGAATGAACGTTACATTAGTTGAATTGTGTTGAATGTTAAGAGAGATCACTTATTCGCTTTTTTGAAGAGTTCTTCATGATATGTCTTTCATCTTAACCTGTGCTGACATACTATTTATAAACTTGAGATGATCAAAACAAGTAATTATTTACCTAGAGTCACTTGTATACATCTCGGTTTATAAATCTGCTATCATCGTTTTGTATGTTTACTTTCTCTGCTTGTGCCCTGTGAGCCAGACTGTCTGTAGCGCATAGACATTCCGTTTGAAACCGGTCTGCTTTATGTTGCTAACAGGTTTGTGCTTTCGCACTCGGACTGCATTTTCGTTGGGAATTTTCAGAATTGCATTAAGAAACTGCACTCTCCGCTTACGCGTTTTTTCAAGTGTCGTAATTGACCGCATTGCGTTTCTACGAATGTTTTTACTCCATGCTGCACGACCGGTTTTGTACATCGTATGCAGTCCGTGACGGCTTCTCGACCCTGCTGTTAGGATCAGCCTTGCGAGCCTACTTGTGCTGAGGGATGGATCTTATGAATTGCAGTGGCTATTTGGTAAAATTGTTCATATTTTGTGTTGAAAAGTTTGTATTAGGTCAAATGTTTATGCCAAAAACATGTATTTTGGTTTTACTCTAACGAATGGAGGTGTGTAAGAAAAGTATTTTAAGCGTGAATCAGTTTTCGCATAAAACATCTCCAGTAAGTGAACAATTTTGTTTTGCCTGCGTCAGCAGGATTCAGTGTGCATCCATCCGAGCTGAACGTTACCAGCAGTGTAAAGCTTTCAAGTGTGTAGCATCGACACCGTCTTACAAACATCCGCTACAGCTCAATTGTGTCTTTATAATGCCTTCTTTCATATGCCTTGTAATGATGCCTTCGGTGGCGCATCTTCCATCCTGTCTTCACATTTGTCTGCTACGCCACTTCCTGCTGAAAATAATATACATTCTAGAATCAATGGGAATTTTTTGAACTCAAACACCTTCAGTATGTGTTCGGGTGGGATAGTAGTGACGAGGCGATCTGATCAATGTATGCATTCTCTTCTTTTTAGTGTTTATTATTTTTATCGTTGGACTTGCTCCTTAGACTCGCTCATGAACTACTGAAGCACTTGAACGCTAATCATTCAAAAATTCTTGACTTGAGCAGCTGCGCAGGGTCAAAGAACTTAACGAACCGTCGTGTGTAGCAGCATCTAAATCAATCGGTGTATAGGTGTAAATAGTTTATCGCATCATGTTTCTCCAGAATTCTTACTTATAAGAAAGTTGTGACAATAATTTTTTGTGAGTTACCTTATTTTTGATTTACATTTTTTGTGTCGTAAGTTTTGTTACGAAACTTTGTAATCATTCATTGAGATCTTGATATTTTGTGTTATTTTCCCATGTAATTCGACGATTTATCTGTGAACATTTCCTTTTTTAATCGGGTGATAAAACTTTAGTACCGTTGAGTGTTTTAATTTTGTAAAGACCGCTCTCTTAGATAATTTAACGTTCCTCTCTATTGTCCGAAGTGCTTGTAAATTTTGTTCAACCATGTCTAAAATTTTCTTTTTTGCCTATCATAAATGATTTTGGCTTGACTTGATGGAGACTTGAGGAATGCGTGGTCTCGACGTAGTCTAAATTGTAATGTTTTTGCTGGTGGCCGTGGCGCCAGAGAGCGGCCCGCGTTGCGACGTTGGCGTTTGAAAGGAGCGAAGCTCCATCTTTCTTGGCTTGCGTTGCCTGCACTCTATGCACCGATTTTGAATTGAGTTACTATTAATATATGTGAGGTTTTACCACAGTTTTGAATTGTGAGATGGCAAGGATTAATTTCGCGGACCTGTAAGGGAAAATAGTATAGTGATGAGATGAAGTTTAAGCTTCTTCGAGTCCACAGCTTCTTCTTGTACGGTTTAGAATGGGCTCTACTCCGCGATTTTTTCAAGCCGTTTTGAGCCGTTTTGGATTTTCTGCGCTGGGTATGTGCGTATTTATAATCGAGCATTCAGGTGATTACAACTTTCGTTCATCTTTCTGATCTGTGTTGTATGTTTTGGCAATTATAATTCTTAACTACACGTCGGTTCGTAAAGTATTAAACCAAAAAATGTATAATATTACGTGCCCGTTTTGATTGTTTTGCTGAGATAAGTAACTCCTTAACTGACGAATGTTGGCAGTTAATCATCAGAAGACTCGTGTTTAGGTCTTGCTGTGCAGTAAATCTGCTCAATGCTGCCGTTTTTGTAGCTTTTTTTGTAGGTGCATCATGTTCAAGTGTATGCAGCTGACTGTTAATTTTCAACAGTTTTGCTCTGAGTTTGCATCCTTTTGTTGAGTCGCATCTTATTGATTCCTTGAACTTTGTGTCCGTTTTGTCAAATGCCATGTTCTTCAGGCCGCATTCATCCGCAAATGTCAACCGACCTAGAATTCTTCGGATGACCTTGATGGGACGTTCAGTAGACGGTCTTCGGTCTTCATCATTTCTTTCTACTGCCAAGAAAAGAATTCGTCTTCGTCGTAATTGCCGTCCGATTGAGGGTAGTCTATGCGGTGTTGCTCAAGTTTTTGTGAAAAGAGTAAGTTGTTTAGCCCTGTTAATTGCGTGGCATTTTTCGAAAATATTGATGATAGTTTTTGAAAAGTAGTTTTCCAAAAATATTGGTTAACTGAGCATGCCATCACATTGTTGAAATAATGCAGCGCCTTTTGGTGAAAATCATCCTTATTACCTTTCTGACTCACGCAATAAAAAAGAATTTTTGGTTAGCACGTAAGTCATTTTTAGCATGGGGCATCCAAAATTGTTCATATTCTGAACACGTGTGTCTACGAGTATGTATTTTTTGCAGATGTGGATATAACGATGTCATTTGCAGGTATGTTCTAACAACGAAAAACTACTTAGCGCGTTCTTTTATTACGAATCTACGTTCTATTCTAGAGAGCGAGGAACCATTGTCTGAGATGAACTCGTGTAGCGCGGCCTGGAATGCGAGTGATAGTACGGACCTCTGCTCGTGTAGATGCTGGTCCTCTGAATGTGTTCGGCCAGCAGAGTTTTGTATGGGGTCTCGTTTTACTTACTAATCGTCTATGAATTTAGTCTTAGAAACTATGCCATGAGTCTCTATGGAATGCTATGCTGCTTGTCCTTGCATTGATTGAAGTACCCGCGTTGCATTTACGATTAGCCTCGACCGAAACAGATGGTCGCTTTTTGTGGCTGTCCAGTACCAGGAGCGGTTCTGATAAGTCGTCTTGCGTCCATGCTAATAGCTTGCACCTATGTTTTGCACAAATTTTTACTTGAAATTTGAGCATGTTGGGCATCATTGCTTCTAAAACATTTGTTCTAATTCGAAACGTAATTTCAACCTGTTTTTTTTTGCTATGACTGGCTCACACTTGTTTATAAGATTTTAGAATTTTTTAACAAATTCATTCGCATGAATTGAAATGATTTTCGTTTCGCATTTTGCTCTGCTCTAACTTCATACTCTATGTATCTTATTCACAGTTGAAATCTTCCCAATACTTTTTAAAATGTGTGTAAACGGTTCTTATCGATTGCTATTTCTTGGTGAATGTTCTTAGTCTTCATCAGTATTGAAAAAACTGCATGTTTTTAGCATACTTCTACGGGATGAAATAAATGAGGTGAACTATGTTTCAACTTTTGGTCGATCGAAATTTGGATTTAAAACCACCATACATCAAAAATATTGACGCTTTATAGCAAAAGCTCCCGTAAAAAAGACCAGGAGAAGAATTTGAAATAATTTAAACGATGGGCTTTTAGCTTTTGTAATTCTGGATTCGATTCTGAACTCTCAAGCACACACTGGAGTTTACCAAAAACTTTGCGTGTTCCAGGCCGAATGGTAAACAACATCATGTCGGGGTCTGCGTGGACGAGCAAGGTGTCAGCTGTTACTTAAAATTTAATTTTGCTGTTTCTTAAATTTGACGTTAGCACGCTCCCAATTTGTTCTTTTGTAATCTTCTCGTAGAAAAACCTGGAAATATTCTCCACTTAGCACAAGCCGACGCTCGAGTGACGTCGATAAAAAATGCTATTAATTTATCGTGCTCATCACTTCGGTTATTAATTCTGGTTGTCCTGCACTCGGTATGTAGAAGTGATAGAATTATGTGCCGGATTCATCCTACCACTTACGCAAACATAGAGGCAGGACATCGATTATTTGAAAACGATAAGTACTGACGAATTTTTTATTTCGAATTCTTGAGCGCGAAAGTTTGTCGAGGGAGGGGTGCGTAAAGGCCTTCATCTGGCCACCAGCAGTTGCTGGCAGCAGTCGACAGCATCCATCGTCTCGAGTTACATCTTCTAGCACCACTACTTGCAACTAGCAGTATTGCCTCTTTCCCTTATGTGGAACGCAACGATCCACTGTGAAGTTGAGTCGTTTTGGAGGTACGCCATAAAAATTTACGTTATTCTTCTGCGTCTGATGCTCGCCTGAGAAGTTAGACATTCCTTGAAACTGGTATTGAAGTGAAGTGATAGATCAATAGGGTGGGTAATTTACGTCATACATCGGCACAGATGAGCTATTAAAACTTTTAAGACAGAATAACCAGAGCTGGAAGTGTGAAATTTCATTTTCATTCTCTCATATTCATTTGTGCATGGTAACACAAACCAAAGACATTTTCTTATGAGGTCATGCTCACACGTTGTGCAAAAAAAAATTCATCAACCAAACTCGGCTGAGAATGACAAATATGCTTATCTCTTACCATTGAGGCAGATTGAAAATTTCGTCATTAGAAATGTTTGTGTATTTCAAGTTGTTGTTGAGTTGTTTTGGCGCCGCGTGTCGGGCAGGTCTCCTGTCCACCCTGGCTCACGGGAGTGGCTGCGTTGGTTCCTTTTGGGGCCACGTTGGTGGTACACCCTCGCTCCACCCGCGCTCCCTAGCTCGCCTCTGCTCACCTCCCACCGACCACTGCTAATTTATCACAATAGCTTATTGCTCTGAATATTATTTGTTCAAATATATTCGTGTATCGCTTTATTTGTTGTATGTAGAAACCAATCAACCTCGTTGATAGTTTTGGTGACACGTGACAACCTGCGGGTGAGATCTCTGCTTTATTTATTAACCTCGAAGGCTAACGACCTCTTGCAAAGAAAGAGCGATTCAGTGACTTGCTATAAGGAATCACTAACAGACATTGATGACTCAACAACTAAGTACCGTACTTATCGAACATTTGTGTGCTGTTTCAAGAATGATGCTATCCCCAGAGATGTTGCTTCTAGTTTTGTGCAGTTCCGTAACTGGTGTAGTACCTTGACAGATGCAGTTCAATAACTGAGTGCAGTGCTATGGCTGGTACAGTTTCCTCTCTGGTGCAGTTCTAAGATTGGGGCAGCACGAACATCGCTGGGGTACCATAACTGGGGCTCTACCATTGTAAATGCTGACTTGAGAATTGGGTTATCCAAGGCATCATTGCTGTTCAGAAATGTTCGTTTTAATCGTGTTCTTCAAAATTCAGTTATCAACATTTTACCGTAGAAATAGGTAATGTTGTGAGATCAGATCTTGACGCACACATACACCGCTGCTCACGAAATACGTTGTTGGAGCGCTAGTCCTCGAAAAAATACAACAATGATCATCTCGAGCTGCGTCTTGCTCACGGATCCCAGCTTCGGGAGACCGCGCGTGTGTTTCTCTGCTATAATGTTGGTGCAAATTACAGCCCTCGAGTCCTTCCAGACCCGGATGTTTTGCTACATATGCGCTTAGCAAAAAGGCTCGTGTAACATCTACTCTGACGCTCTTATTCTTGTGTTCAGTCATCAGCAAAAAAGTGTTTGTTAATTGCTCTAAAAAATGTTGTCCTTGTCTTTGTTGTTTAAATTTGTTTTGTAATCCATTAGGGGAGAACCTGAGCTCCAATGAGCTTGCTCCTGCCAGTGTTCGTAAATATCATGTTTCAGTTTACAGAAAGATCTCCCGCATCAGAATTCTTTGACTCGTTCCACGAGTTCTTTGATGTTCACTTCTGCTAGCTTGAATTTACCCACCTTGACGTCCCTTGATTTGAGGGTGTTCTTAGAGACTAAGAGCACGAGTTCACTTGGCGAGTTCTCCTAGTTTCATTTAAAGTCCTAGAGGTCTGTTTTCGACCCACTCTCCTATAAATAGTGATCCTTATCTGATGAGTTTTGTCCGTATATGAATTTAGTTACTGGTCTCCGAGTTTTCTGTTTTCAGACGTCGTCTTTTGGGATAATTCATGATAATGTGATCCAAATCGGGACCCTCCCTCATCGCTGGCAATTTTACGTTTTTCGTGATGCGGGAATTCTAACGCACCTGATGCTATGCTCATGAATAATGATCATATTTCATTTTATGTTCATGTTTATTTCATGTTCACACTTTCCCTTGAAACACACTAGCGATAAGTTCGTGATGTTCGTCAATTCGCCAAGTTAGGTGAATTTGTAGTTACTTGGGTTTTAGTGACCATAAAAATGATCAATGAATGGTTTTCGTGTAGATATTTTTAGAACAGCACTGATAGGCAACTGCGAATTAGCACATCACCGAGGAGGAACGTAAAATGGTGAAAATATTTTGCATATTATAAACACGCAGAATCAATTCTCTGGAACTATTTTAGTGAATCACTTCATGAACTCATATTACAGAATCTCGTAAGTTTCTACTGAAGCAGTCATCCTTGGAGTACGCTAGCGCAAAGTTAGTCCTACAAGTAACTGGGGATCCCGTACAAATGTGCCAAGATGAAAAACTGAGAATGGATTCATTACTATTTCAATATGCGGAAAATTGTTTGTTCTGAAATACGCTGTTACATTGTTGAGAACTCGCGAGAACATAGTTTCTTTGTACAGTTGGTTATGTTTAATTTTGAAGCCTAAAGTTGTTCACCAGGGTTTGACCTTGTGGCAACTGGTATTCCATTTGGTGACTGGCAATGAAATGCATATTTCAGATGCCTTTTGGTGTCATTGTTAAGCTCTCTCAGGGGGATATAACTATTGTATCCACGGACAGTAGCACTCTGAAGGAGGGAAATGTGAGGTCCCGAGTTGAGGGTTCGGTAGTCATTCCTGTTTTTTTAAATTGAACATGTTCTTCATTTTGTTAGGGAGTATCTTTATTCTGTTTATTGCTGTCCTTTGTCAGCATTTTTTAGTTGCTTCTTCAACTTTTCTTTTATTTCATAATTTCTTTCAATCTTACTGTTTTCATGTGCTGGGCGTGGGGACACACCTAGTGCATAGATCTCTTCCCTTACTTCCATACCAAACTGTATGTTCCTCCTTCCTCTTTTGGGAGCACCATCGTTGTGGTTAGAGAGGCTTTAACTAACTAACTAATAGTTTAATTTGTAACTTGAGTTAGCCTAAGCGTTACGATTTAAGTACACTGAAGAAAAGTATTACTCCCGAATTCCAACCCAAACCCCATAGTCCTGTGAATGATTCATTCATCTTGCTTGTGAATGCATGGATTTGAATATGAAATTACGATGTCAGGTGCTAGGTATTTTAGTTCGTAATTTTTTTAATATTTTTCCAACGTCGGTTTTAGTTTCAAGTTTTTGTGTTTTTATTACAGCACTAATGATGAAATGAGAAAATACCCTGATAGATTTATGAATGATTACGTTTATTTTATTTCCCTCCTTTTCAAATTGCGTAAGAGATTTCCTAAAAATCGATCAATCAATTTCATCCATCCACCTCAGCATTCTTTCTTAGAAGAGCTTCAATCCTAAGTAAGGAAGAAGAGAAACCCTGGAAACGCTGTGAGCTGAAAATTACGGTCTTGTACAAACATTTGCTGAGTCCGACTTTCCCAGTCAATACTTGTGCTTTTTTTGTTTGTGTCCATCTTGTACAAGAGAGTGACAGAAGTCATTACGCCATTACGATGTCGACTTATATTCACAGCACTAATAAAATATTCGTTAGACACTTAGGCATCATTTGAAGAAGAAGTCTAAAGGATGTGGGCATCATTTGAGGAAGAAGTCTAAAGGATGTCACTTTTGGCAAGCTGAGCAATGCTTCTATTCCTGATGCAGAAAAAAGTCAGCAAACCTTAGCTGTTCATTTCCACAACTATGAGAAGCAATTACACGTATGCGGCAGTCAGTACATGAATATTTTGCCGTTGAATTTTATGGTGCTTCAAAAATGTTTCGTCAAACATGGAAGTTTAGAAATTTCATACCTGTTGGCAGTTCACACATTGGTAGCACGCGTTTTGATTCTTTCAATTTTTGATGTATTTTAGTCCAACTTTGTTCATTTTTAATTATGTGAAGTTGTTTCTACGTATTATCTCCTTTCCAAAGTTACGGGATAAATGTCAGGTCATCATTGTGATGTTATTTCAAGAATGTATACCTCGTGTTTTCGCTCTGTTCGTAGCTTGCATGTTCATACATCTAATGATCAAATC
Source organism: Platorchestia sp. MABIK (assembly GCA_014220935.1). NCBI lineage: Eukaryota > Metazoa > Arthropoda > Malacostraca > Amphipoda > Talitridae > Platorchestia > Platorchestia sp. MABIK. The sequence goes on along the minus strand of JACJUY010005577.1, from coordinate 32,827 downwards.
CTTGGTTTTACGGCGTCATGGTTGAGTATCTCCTTTTAATATACTTGTCTTAGTCATTGGGACTCTTCTTGTCACTCCTTATGGGGGTAAAACTATTATACCTAAGGGAACAATCGCCCCCAGGGATAATATGTGAGGTCCCGAGCTAAAGGTTAGGTGAGCTTTCCTTTTAGTGAGAATAGGTTTTTGTTCTGTTACAAAGCATTTTTTCCGGTTCACTGTTGTCCTGTTTTTCAGTTCCTACTACTTTCTTCATCGACTTTTACATTGTTTCATAAATTTCTTTCTTTACTTTGCCATGCATCTTGAGGCTTAGATATATCCTAAGGTCAAGTTTTAAGATTCTTAGGTTACGTAGGGTAAATGTTTTTCATTTCAACTTTCAATAACAACAGCGACTGCTTGCAAGTCTATTTCAAATTGGGAAATAAAATCGGTCCTGAATCACATTATAAATTTACTGCCTGTGAAGAGAGAATCTCGAAATTGTCTGTCGCATCAAGAAAAGCCTATACGTGTATCAGAGGCATGGAAAAGGATACACAACACGAACTCTCGTAAATAGTGATACTCACCATCTCTCGCAAGCTTCCGGATGATGAGAGTATGGATATGAAACATCTAGACTCGTTAGTAAACACTTGACATTCATGTAAACACAATCGACGAATTGGTAGCGAAGGCCACGTTGAAGTTTAATCAATGATTGCACTTGGAGTTTGTAGGTAATGGTTCATATTTTGATGATCAAAAGGGTGTTCAGAGTCAAAGATCTTTCTCCCTGTGGCCAAGGGGCAAGCGGAGCGAAGGCAACATTCTTTGCTGTCCTGAATGCCAGGTCTCAGCCTGCTGAGGGAAGTGCGCTCTGTCACAATTTTGTTACGAAACTGATACGGACGATACCCTTAGCGATGTCTGATCATAACGCGTTTAGGTCCTATTCTCAACGAAAGCATTGATTAATATTTAAATGACTTGCTAATAACATCTTACATCATTTTCGTAAAAACAGATTAAAAAATGACAGGAGAAGAGTGTTGAAAGTTAGAATTTCTCTCGACACCAACATTGGGCATCCTCTGTGAGTGGTATAAACGTCTTCGTTCGAAGTCGTTTGGTCTGTTATTGGAATTCGATGCGGGTGCACACCTCGTAGCGCTGCAGAGCTTTTAAAGCAGATTTGGTTATAGTCAGTTAGAGCGTCCTCCACTGTTTCGCTCGAGCATGATCCCTTTTTTGAATGCTTATGTATGGAGAGCGTTATGGATGACCCGCAACACAGATTGTTCAACTGAGGAGTCACAATTTCTAATGATCTAATTTAGTTGGGGAGATTGAACGCTTCGGAGTGGGCCTGGGTGGGTCTGAAGAAATGTGTTCAAATAAATGCCATCTTGATTATGATAAGTTGATAAAGGTTCTGCTTAATTAAATCGTTTGAATCGTAAAATATATTTTAGAGAAATAAAATGTGTAAAATTTAACATGGAGGGGAAGGGTTTTTATACTGCGAAGATGACCTCATCTGTATCGTAAAGAGGGACATGTAGCGGTCGTGACAAATTATTCACAAAAGCTGCCTTCCATGAAAATTTCTCTGATTCTGTGTATCGCATCTACATAGTGTTCACCAAATGAAGAACTGCTATCGGAATAAATTGAAGTAATTGAGCATTTGAAGAAAAGCACTAGGATGACTCAGAAGTTATTTGCGAATAAAAAACACTAATAATGTACCGTGTTATCTAAAATAAGTTTTGTTTTCAAAATATAAATGCAAAAGTGCTTCTTTTGTAAAAGTCTACGGTCCTTCAATTCCATATTTCAATAGCTGATGGTGAAGATAGTGATTTGGTCTTCCAGTGTTAAGGTTTCAACAAAATTATGAATTGAGTAACAGAAATTCAATTAAAATAGCGAGTTTTCTTCAGAGTTGTTGTGTATTAGGGTATAATGGGTGTGAGCACATTTTGTAAAACCTCCCAACGTTCCCCGACCCTAAATATATTTGCTTGGGAATTAGTTTGGTTGGGGGAATTAGTTTGGGAATTCCGAAGAAACCTTCAGAAATACATATTTTGGAGTTGGGAGTTGTGAGTCAATTTGAGAACAAAGTTGGTGAGTACGCGTTACCCGTAATAATTTTAATTTTTATTGGTTATATAGAATATGTTAACAATGATGCTGTATTTTGTGCTACATTCGCACAGTTTGCCGTATTTACATTTCTATGCGGAGGTGTGCCTTTCCTCTATTCGAGATTCTCTCGTTAACGCGAGTTGGCGAGGGAGAAGACATCTCGTGACATGATGACAAGAAAAATTTTGAAGAGTGAAATTTTTTCTCGACGTCAACGTCTGGCATCTTCGAAGAATGAGCCTTCTTTTAAACTTGTTTGGGTCCGTCGTTGGGATACGTTGTCGAATATAAACCCCGTAGTGTGATGGAATGTCGGCGCGTTCGACTGGAGACTGTTAGTGTCCTTTGTCTCGCTCGAATATAATCCGATTTTGAATAGAAATGGCGATGGCATTTTTCATATACGGCGTTATGATGACTCATAATATACTCAATGTCGAAATACAACAATGCCTAATACTACCTTAGGTCCAGCTAAAGTGTGATGTTCAGGCCATTTTGACGTCCTGATTACTAGCTTCTGGATTTTTATAGTGAGGCAGTGAAACATTCAAAATTTTCAGAGCAATGAAATCCAGCGTCAGTGTATAATGTAATCATGCGACCGACTTGAAATCTGTGGGTGGCGAATCCATGTTAGAGTCCCTCAAGTCGTGATTTGTGAAGACCTGTTCTCATTCATAGTGATGAAACACTGTAATTATAAGGTGAAATGTATAATCTCCTTACGAATACGTTCTTAGGTTAAGTTCAAGTTATATGAGAAGAAAATACGAGTAGACCGGCTTGTTGTTAGCATTCTGCTGTGTGACACTCTACCTCACGTTTTTTACATGATGTGTTTTGCTCCATTTTTTTTCTAAATTGAAAGTCATTCTCCTTCCACTTCTTTCTCCCTCACGTTAACGTTTAACGTTTCGCACAGCAACTGAATTTCTGATAATTATGCCTACTAATAAATATGTAGTAGTTAAAATACCCATGTATCTTTTTAGTTATACTGTGTGTGAAACGAGCGTACAAATTCTGACTACTGAAATTGCCATTATCCTCGCGTCCATTAGATTTTAGACCAGCATGCACTGTAATTGCTCCTGTGTTTACCGCGAAGTCATGAACGTGTCGACGAGTCTCTGCATTAAAGAATTATGGCTACTAACGTCATCATCAATCAAGAAACATCCTACTGAAATGCATCACAATACACTTCATTCTAAAAAAGTGCTGCCAAAACGGTTCCTAGTGCTGGTGTATCAAAAGCCTAAAAATTTAAAATTGCGACCTTACATCAAATCGAATTGTGTCAATTACCTTAAGCTCTGCAAAATTTTTCGTACGGTTATGTAATTGATTTTGTTAGTATTGAATATACTTTGCTTTGTTTGTGCACACATATTCTCCAGGAATTTTGTAAACCATTCCGTTTAAAATTGAGTTAAAAAATTTCATCTTTTCATCTTTCTTAAAAGATGAAATTTCATCTTTCTTTTTTCATCTTCGAAAAAAATGCAGGTGTGACGAACTCAAATATTTCATGAGCACTTCGTAAAGCTGTATTAGGTGTCAGTGCTTGAAGAAATTTAAGACTAACTCAAGTTAAAATACGTATGAAGAACTCAATATCAGTTTTTGAGTTTGGTGACACTTGGCAAGAAGCAGTGGCAATGGAGCTTGATGCCGTCTGTCAGGTTCCATTTGCTTTGCTGTCGCTGGCGACAAGCGGTGTTAGTCTGACCCATTTGTCTTGTTAAATGTGTCTCCAGTCTGTCGCCAGACTTTATCAGTCGAGGTTTCTTCTTCCTGTGGGTGTTGCGGTGACCCCGATGCCACGTCTACCTACCTACTACATATGGCGCAGTGGCTGCGTAACTTTGTTTGTACGCCGATTCTGAAGCACATGTACTCTTGATGCACTAGTTGCACATCAGCTAGCGTTGTCTTATTTTGGGTATTTATAGTTAAATTTGTCCTTGTTCATCCATATCATCTTCTCGTTTTATTTTAAATGAGACAAAGTTATTTTCTCGCTAATTTTCACGTTTTGTTGGCGAATTTGTTTTTTATGTCTCCGTATGCTCTTGCTAGTGTAACTCTCTCTTTGCCATTGAGTTTGTCGTTTTCTGCCCTGAATGTGTGACCTCACTGTTCTAAAAACTTTTATTATGAAAATTGATGCGTGAAATTAGCTGGAATATTATTTTATAACTCTTTATATATGATCGTTGCACATCGTTAATTTATTCTTTCATTATTACAGAAATGCTCTGTACGTACAAATGATTGTTCATTTTAGCGTTCCTTGCCATCAAAATTTCTGAGTGGATGACACATGATGGACGGTATACTTGGAAAATGACAAAGGTTTTGTGCAAACAGTTTGTGGCAGCCGTCCTAGGTGACGACTGTTCTGCCAAATATTTGGTAGTAATGGCGCGCTCCGTCTGCCTTGCTGATGTTCAGCGTAAATAATGCCTGTAATGATGCGGTTTCCCGGCAGCCCTCGTTGCCCCTGCTGACGGGCCTCATCTTTATTTGGTCACTCGCGTTCCTGCGAGAGTTGCGCCAAAGTAAGATATTACTCGTGTTCAAGTACTTCCTAGTTCTTCTTGGAAACTTTTGGTTCATTCTCTTGGAGCATTTGCTCTCTTGCTGAATATATCGCTCATTGGGAAGAACGTCATAACTCAAAATTTTGGAAAATTGACTAATCCAAACTGTTAAATTCGCCATTTTGTTCTATGGATTTTGGTACCGTTACAACTGTACCTTCAAAATTGGCTGACAGGAAGGATTCCTTTTTTCGATCAAAACTAATTCCGTAAAGCAGTTTGTCAAGTTAAAATCGCTTCTCATGAAAAATCAAGAATTTTGACTCGTGATGTTGTTTTTACCAATGAACGATATCTTGGAACTTCTTAGTAGTCGTCGGCGCTCGCTTTTGTGTTCGATCCATAACTCATGTTTGGTCTGTTAATCGCTCAGTAATATCTACTTGTTTACATTTTTTACGTGTCACTTCGAGTATTCGATGAAAGATCATGCATTAAATGTGTACTTTATTTTCCATGAACTTAGAAAGTGAAGTTGCTGTTCTTATTAAGATTATTCCTCGTCAGTTATTTGAAGTTGGACTGCTATTGTGGTGTTCTAATAATATAATAGATTGCTGTTTTAATGGGATAGAGGAATTGACGTATCACTGATTTTCTTCATTAAAATTTAGAAGAAAATAATTTTACTTTTTGTTTCATTTTAATTTTATCTAACAAATGAAGTCAGTGGTGTTAGTGTGTCCCCATTAGTTCATCGATTTGTAGCAGTTCTTATAAGTCTTGGTACAGCACATGAATTCGCTACACCTGGTAACTTGAAATCAAAATAGCAGGCGCTTAGAAGCAGTTTGCATTATTGTGATTGCATCCGTGCATGTAGACTTTATTGATTTCGAACACCTGCTTCCGTTGTCCCGTCTGCCGGCCTCCGTGATGTCCTCTCTGCGGCGAGAGGTCGCGGCGCTGGCGCCGAGCGAGGTCACATTGACACACTTCGTTCTGCGCCTCTCATCTCGCGCACCTCTTGCGTCGTGCTGCCTCTTCTCGTGCACCTCTTGCGTCGTGCTGCCTCTTCTCGTGCTGCCTTTTCTCGTGCTGCCTCTTGCGTCTTGCTTTCTCTTCTCGTGCTGCCTCTTCTCGTGCACCTCTTGCGTCGTGCTGCCTCTTCTCGTGCACCTCTTGCGTCGTGCTGCCTCTTCTCGTGCACTTCTTGAGCCGTACTGCCTCTTCTCGTGCACCTCTTGCGTCGTGCTGCTTCTTCTCGTGCACTTCTTGCGTCGTGCTGCCTCATCTCTCGCACCTCTTGCGTCGTGCTGCCTCTTCTCGTGCATCTCTTGCGTCGTGCTGCCGCTCCTGTTCTCGTCCACTTTTGAATTGTGTCATGCTGTTTCTTCTTAAATTTCCCTTTAGTGCCTACATCAATTTACTTCTCATTTGGCATCGCTGCGTGCAGACGTAATTACGCTTTTCAGGTCCTAACTGGATTGTTAATTAACTATTCGCGATCTTGACTAGCTGTGCTCTTTCTCATGGTTTTTCCTCTCAGCACTTATTGGCCTCTTTTTAGTTTTTCTGTCTGTTTTATAACTTATCGAATTCTTTTCACCTAGTTCTTTCGGTATCAAAATGGCACTAAGGACTCAAAAGTGGTACTTAATATAAATACGAAAACTTGAAAGTTGAAAGTTGATTTCCATTCTGTACTTCTCTTTTTTGAGGGAGGGCGACGTGTCGTGCTATCGACTTCCTACACGAGTGTCTTCGTCTATTGTCCTTTATCCGTATTTTATTTTTTGGTCTCACCTGGATGCTTATACCTACTTTGGCCATCGTAGCAAGCCGTACCCTCCGGGATATTCCTATTTCTTGTCCTCGTAATACCACTTGCTCTGCACTACATTTCTCTGTGATAATCACTTAGCTAAGCAAGAAAAAGAGTATAAACGCTGACTTATTTATTCATTAATTAAAAATTTTTAACTTTAAGGGTATATTTAGCAAAAGTTGGATTTTCTGGGCTAATTCATGTGAGTCTGAACCTACAACCGAGTAAATCTTACTGTGGATGTAGGATCTAAACGATGTTCTTGAGCTTCCAGATAATTAAATCATGAAACAATATTTCTATTCTGGTGAGCTTAAACTACACTCGTAAAGTTGCAGCTACTGATTGGAATATTTTTAGATGTCACACACATAAAATTTACAACCTTCAATGTTATATCAGAGGTGCCTGGAGTAGGGTTCAAAAAACATCAAACGTCGTGTTTGCTGCAGGGTATTAAATTATTTATATCATACTGTTTTCAAAAGCATTTACAAGTATTTAATCAGTTTTTATCTTCAAAATTCTCCCCATGACTATTACTTCTTTCAAGTCTCAATTCCCCCAAGGTCTGTGCATATTCCCGTGCATGCTTCAATGGCCGTGTATCCATTGCTTTGAGCAAGGTCTTTATCGTTGTCTCTAACTTCGCTGCTTATAAATCTTTGCTTTATCCGCATGTTCTACGTTCATTGTCTTGAATTCGCGACCTTGAAGTGGCGAACCTGGCGCCGATATCTACCACAGCTGCTATCAGCTGCTAGCTAGATCGACACACAGATCGAGCGATGTTGCTCGGAGCGCATTTGCGAGTGAACGCTTGCTGTGATTTCATCAATAGATGCTATGTGAGCGTTCTATGGCGCTCATGTTCTGTCACTTGCTGAGGGACGCTCGAACCAAATTTGTTGTTTTGTGATGGCGGAAAAAGGGGAGTCATTCGAATCCTAGCGTCGATTTTTTTTCAGCTGGTAGTTCATGCAACGGTATTTTTCATTATTAATTGATACTCACATCCATTTACTTCGTCTTGATATTTAAATAGCTGTGGGTTTCACCTTTCATTTTGCTCATTCATTTCTCTCTCAGTTTAGCGTTCCATGTAACTGATCTCATCCACTAGTGCTTCCATTCCAGTTTCTCAATTTCTAAGTACTCGACCTTCTAATTTTTTAGGATGCTTATGCTACCAATTTTTGTTTGCTATAACTGGCTTTGATAATCCGGGCGCTGAAATTTTGTTCTCATGTTGCGTCTTATGGAAATATATATTTTTGTGAGTTAGTTATGGAAATAAATTTTTTGAGTTAGTTATGGAAATGAATATTATTTGAGATATTCTATTTTGATTGTCTCATTTCAGTGGAGTCGGTGCTTCAGTCATAATTGCGATTAAAATGTTCCCCTGATAAATGTGTTTAATACTCAGTGTAACTTGTGTCACGGCACCATGGGCCCTCCTTACTGGTGCAAGGAGAGTCAAGTGTCGAACTGGGAGTAGAAACCCACAATAATGAAAAAGAAATTGAAGAAATTAAAAGGAATAGGGAGGAAAGATACACAGAAAGAGATTAATAAGGATAAAAGTTAGCAATAGTTATTTAATAAGGATATCATTATGATTGATCGAGACCCAAGAACGATCTATCGACACAAAACATGGGCACAGCCCAATATGAGAATAGGAACTTCAACATTTAGATCACCACATTATAGTTTAACACGTTAACCACGTGTGAGCCACCAGCGTTACACGGAGGGAATTTTCATATTCCTGCTGACCGACCAGTAGTTACAAGCTCCATTATCATAAATACTTAATCAAAGCCAAATGAAAGTACGATCCAGTTAATGTTTGCTATTTCAAAATAACTTACCCCATGCAACTTTCTTGCGCGACCTTGCGAACGGTAGCAAAAAATAAGACCCTAATTTTACGCTGACCCTTTTTAAAAGATCCTTTACGGCTGATGTTTAACTCACCTTTCCGGTGTCTAATTTCCCTTTGTTACAATGCTCCAATCAAGGAATTTCGAACGGTTGTGTTGTCTTCACTCACACCAACCACTCGGGGAATAAAAGATGATCCGCATCATTGATGGGTTGCGAATTGCCGAGGTAAATTGCATCTGAAATTTTATCGTGTGGCAGCGTCTTCTTGTTCGTTCGCCCGAGGTTTCTCGCGGTGTTTTCTTGCCCTATTTCTACGAAAATTTTTTTATTTTTATTGTCCATTCACGGGTAGTTAACTCTCCTGCAATCTATAAATTACCCCAACATACATCACCTAATACCATGAGGCAACTCATATCCCTTACCTCCCCTTGCGGCGTAGTCATTTTTGGTTAAGTAATATTCAAATCATTTTAAGAGACGCCTTATTTTTCACGCGTTTTTGTAATAGTTTCGCTACACGTTAATGAACTGACGTAGTTTGTACTAAATTTTAAATCAGAAATAGTACTGTGGTCTCAACTGGAAACGCCGATGAAGAGTCATCCTGTTTCAAATTTGCTGAAAGCTGTTTGTTAGTGCGTGAACTTGTAGCTATAATTCTTTCTTTACTTTATTGTTGAGTTAAAATTAGCCACTACTGTTACATGAACACATTACTGTCCTATCCCTGACTGGAGTTTCTTGTAAAAAACGAATGTTCCGCATGATTCTCAAGGGAAGTCGATCGAGTTCAAGCAATTGTGAAGCCTTGTTTATGGTGTTTGGTCTCTTTTTTGACCCACTTTTCTCCCAGAAATCAACAGTTTGGGTGCAACTTGGAAAACAACGCTACGAAATACAAAGCCCCGAAAACAAGCCTCGTGCCCACCATGTCGCTCCTTTACGATGTAATCTGTGACTTCTGGCGCAGTTTGCCCTCTAATTGGTTGCCTCAAAACCGTCACAAATCCCTTCAATGGCCTTCCTAAGCTTTTGAATCGGCCAAGTTTTCTTCAGATTTTGTTCGCCCTGAACTGAAAAGCTTTCTTTAGTTGTCAGTCCCTTTCGACTTGGATAATCTGTATCGATGCGCATTTCATGGTCGACATCGAAAAGTGGATTAAGCATTCTTGTTGAAATGCGTATTTTAATTCTGGCGGTTGTAAATGGATGTGTTGACCATTAATTTCACCTTGATTTAGTGTAGTGACCCTGAAAGTCAACCGTGTGTGTCGATGTTGCTGTGTGAATCGAAGATGTAAAATGAAAGTCCACTTACAATAGTTTCGGGTTAGCTTTTTTTACTCTTAGCTTACATTTTTTCATTATTTTTCAGTGAAGAATATGCAGCATAAGGATGTGGTGTAATTACTCAGCATATTAAATAAGAAAAAGTTCTTCTTGTTGCTAAAACAGCATGTTAATTTTTCTTCTTATTTTAGGATCGAAATAATTGTTAGCATGTCCCACAGGTGTAATTACGCGGCCCGTAGGCATACGCGCGTGACGCGAAGTGAGCAGTATCATAATTACGGGCCATGTGTGACGCTGCCTGCAAGCCCCGGATGTGGCCGACGTACAAACACTACCCGACCCCCAATGGCACTACTGATGGACGGTAACGACCGACGTGCTGTAATGGAGTGCCTTCTTTTTGCGCGACGTTTTTATTGTGCGCCTTGCTTTGGCTCGCTCTCTATGTATGTATTTATACACGGCCGTCACAGACGCCGTTGCTCGTGCTCCTCGTACCCCTATGCTAACTCTTCATTGTATCTTATTTTCTCGTTTTCATTAGCTCTGATGAATGAAGCTTAGTAAAACAATTTGTGACTGGGCACTGAATCTGTACAAGCGTTTGTTGTGCTATCTGTAAGAAAAAGTGACCAAACTCCTCCTCCTTGTGTTCGAAGCAGTGTGTGCAAAGATATACACACATACGCATGTACATACATGAGCGCGTCTTGGCCAACTTCCTGCGTTGTCTCGCGTCTGGGGTGCTGCGTAGTTCTCTCTCACACACTCCATCTCTCTCTCTCTCTCTTTACCTAACTGTCTCGGACTTGGTGGGGCTCTTATTTTAAACTACTTGACACTTGCTATCTAAACGTTAATGTAAGCCAGTGATGGAGGATCGTGCTGCCCGATTTAACTTCTGAACATAAAAAGCTCGAGTGCAGCGCTATATGCGACAACGCGCGCTTGAGTGCTTCTTGTTCTCACTGGCGACAACTCGTTGACTTATTGTCATGAGAGCTGCGTGGCGGCGTGTTTGGGTGTTATAGTATCTGGCTGTTACTGCATTTAGCTCGTCGTATGGTGAACCCTTGCAACACTCATAGAAGCTCTTCGTTGAATGGGTGGCTTGTTCGGTGTGCTTGCTTTTTACACGGTGACTTCGCTGGGCGTACACCACTTTCGTTAGTGAGGTGCTTGTCTGCCATGCGACCTCCTGAATCGTTCCGTATGAAGGTCTTGCGACCAGCCTTTTTTTTTATTGGGTGTGTATTTGTAATCGAGATTTCACGATGTCTGTTAACGTTAGTTGGGTTATTTATTGCTCTTTTCAGTTATCGATGAGATTCTGAACCATGTTCAAGTTCATGCAAATTTTAGGTGCGGGACTTAGTGGTTTGCATTTAGTGGTGAGGAACTTGGCACTTGTGCATGAGTTAGTCGACTTGGCGGGCATACTTTTCATATACGTTGGCTCACTCACCTCTTCCTTGTGCCAGCGCTTCACTTTTTTTATTTTAGCTAAAATATTCACGTCTTTTTGAGGAGCACATATCCCCATGACGGAACTTGACACGATTTAATCAGGAAATTGGATTAAACATGTTTTTGCCCTTCGTTCATGTGCAGCGGGGAAAATAAATATTCAACCACCGTAAAAATGTTCATTTTACATATTTCAATTAATCACAAAACAAGCCGTACATTCAATAATTGTATACATACAAGTGCCTAATGACTAAACATGCATGAAAATAAAAGTGCTCTGGTGTGAATTCAACGCTATTCATTTCTACATATTCGAGGCAAAAATGTTCTCAATTCAGAGAACTTTGTTTCTTGACAATAAATTGCATTGCCGTTATTCTATCTGCGACAATCTTTTTTTGCAGTTATCATAATTTTTTTACATGTTTCTGTTGGTTTTTCCATTTCTGTTAGCATCTCTTGTCTTGTTAGCATCTCAAGGTTCGTTTTTAGAGTTGCAAATAAAATTTGAATGTCGAAACGACGCCAAACTTTAGATTACCTTTTAGTCTGATGACTGACATGACCTTTGAAGTATACTGACAGTGTTTTCAGGGTACATTTTTTCGAAACTATTGTTGTCTTAGAATTAAACAGCTCCCCTTATTTTCAAAGAAACATGTACATACAGCGAAAAACTCTGATGTTGGGAGTTAGTGCGATTGTGAGGCTAAAAATAGCTGCTGATGACCATAGATGCTAGAACTTTCCATAAGAAGGGGACAAAAGGTGATTTCAACTTAAAAATCCAAAAATATCACGTTTAACTTACAACCGCTAAATTTACAGAAAAATGCACAAATTTAATTCATTCCAGAGCATTTTTGTTTTTCTACGCGGTTGTGTTTCGTGGCTTCAATTTGCCGCGTGTAGTGTACGTACCTAAGTGCATAGATGGCTAATATTTTGATTGGTTGAAAGTATGTTGAATAAATGATATGGTTTAGACATAATAAATGTTTCTTCTGGTGTAGCGCCTGAGTTTTATTCTTCGTTAGAACTGTAACGAATGGTTTAATATCTTTGTAGATAAACTTAATGTAAATATATTGTTGACAATTTAGCTAATTGGCTTGTAATTAACATTAACTTGAGATTAAATAAGTCGGAGCATGCAGAACAATTTAGTCGTGTTGATTCAAATTTAAATTTAATGTTCGAACGTTTTACACTCTTAAGTATGACTTTTGACTCTACACAAATAGAAAGCTGACGTATTTAAGTAACTCAAAATTATGCTCGTCTAGCTCTCAGCGATCAATGTTGTCTCTTTTGCCTACGTACCTAGTTAAGCTGAAAAGATGAAGAGACCTGTAAAGGCTGAGTGAATTGCCGCTGAATGTGTGATGTTTAGTCGACTCTTTCTTGGCCCGCTTGTGTTCCATGTGAGTCGAGGTTTGTGAAATGCTGAGGTTGTGTGCTTTGGCCTGCGAGATTTGCTGTACTTTATCTAATCCTTGTGTCAGTTTTTAGTTTTGAAATTATGTTGTTTGTTTGATTCCAAGTTGGCCATTGATACTGCTCTAGCTAATTATTCTAACAGAACTTTTCATTTTTAAAGTACTTCTGAGTTTGTTGCGTTCTGTTCAAATAATAATCCAACCGCTGTGCCATCATTCATTTCTGTGGTCTTTCAAAATTTTACTTTTTGTTCTCGTCGTCAAACTAATCATGAAGTAGTTTTCTTACGTTGAAGTTACAAATATTCTATTCTCTTTGCCTTTTTTGATCATTTTAATCAAATCAATGTAAAGAGTAGACGCCATCACCATATAAATATTTGAAATGTTTCCTTCCACTATAATAAGCTTCGTAAGTATTGACGTCAATTGACAATTGAAAATGGGGTAAGCGTAGTATTAATATTTGAACCCGCCACTGACAATCGTCGTAAATAATACAGGACACAGATATCGATACACTTGATGTAGAGTCAAAATTTCATTGCTGGAAAGTCATATCGTGCGGTATACTTTCAAGAAATTCGCGATTGTCTTAAAGTCACTGTGCAATCAGAGAAATACAAGGAAGACCAAACGAGTAAAACTAAGAGCTCTCAACTTTGATTCGAAGAGGAACCGCTGACGAGCCTGTGGCTGATACGAAGAAATAGGCCTTATGCCAACTCTGCACTTAGTAGTTCCCAGGCTGATCACCTAATACTATATCATGCTAATATAGACGGGATAGATCTTTTCACCTCACGAGGGAATCTTTGAGGAGAAATTGAGCTCTGTTTCAAGATGTAGAGCTCAAAGGATGATGCTTTGTATCCATAAGTTTGGATTATGAAGTCAGGGTCTTTTCTTCAACCCAGTAGGGTTGGGAGCTCGAAAATATAGGTGGCCCATCGCAACCGTGCTCCCTGGGGTACTGCATGTACCTAATGGGCGTGGTGGCTGAGTAATCCAGACAGAGGGAAACCGCTTAGGCCATTGCGTACGCGTGTGATCAGCGTATGAGAAAGGATTAAAATAATCAGATGCACCACATTATGCCGAAATAAATTATTAACATAAAAGTGAATTCCTACTGGAAAATCCTTCTATACGTGCTAATTCCTTGCAAGGTAAACAGGGCGAAGTGAAGCAAGAGATTAAATTGAATTGTGATTGTTGGAATTCGAAGGCTCAGCAGAGCATGATGCTTAGAACCAAAGATAGATGGAACATGTGCGTGATGACGTTCTTGAGGTGCTTTGTTCTCAAATGAAAACTTCTAGAATACTCCCGAGTATGAGTGTAGATAAGGGTGTAGAAACCTTCTCACTAATATTTTTTAAGTATAGTCGTCGCAGATTTTCTCGATTTGTTGAATTACGTAGGCTTGCCGCAACACTTTTCTACAGCGTAGAAATGTGCTACATTGTAGACACGTTAGAAAAAAAGTCATACCATTTTTCTTACTTTCGTGGTTTGATGCTTTATTGTGATTAGCTGTTGTAGGATCTTCTATTTTTGAGGCAGAGGCCTTGTTCATCGTTGACCTTCGTTCTTTTCTCTACCATTGTCCGACGTGTCAGTTCGACCTCTTGATCGTACCGAGTCCTTCCGCTCTTTGTGTTGTGTGTAAAATATATTTAGAACTGTCGAAGAGTTACGTTGCTCAATGGTTGTCACTAAAACTTGCTTACCCCTGGTATTTTGAGAGGAATCATGAACTTTAACTCATAGTGGAATATTTTTTGGAATCCCTCAAGTTCACGGGGAAATGATAGTCATAGAAGCAGATGAAAGATGCGTGAAGTACCAACACATTGTATGTACAAGTACCAACACATGGTATGTACAAGTACTAACGCATGGTTTGTTCAAATACCGACACAGACAGTGGGTACAAGTACATAATGTTCTCTCCGCCCGCTGAGCGTGTATGATACCTGTGTCTAAAGCAGTGCTGGCTGCAGCACGATGGAAGTATAGGCGAGTGCTTCGTTGCCAAACAGAGTGTGTGTGTATGGTAGTGTTCATGTTCTATTGTTACCGGCCAAATTAGGCTGCGCTTCCTAAACTGGATGTCCATGCAGTCTCCCGTAGAGCAGTTTTTCCTACGGACTCGCTTTTCGCGTCTAGCTAAAGCGTCTTGGACGCTTCCTGTCCAGACTGTAGGGTATGCCTTCCAGTCTGACTCTCGACGAAACTTTCGGACAGTTCTTATCTCAGATATGGCTTTTTTTGTTGACACCTCTGACTTTCAAAAGGTAGACTTTGACTGTGAATGCAAGAGAATGAAAAATTACCACGAAGATTTGAATCCAGTTCTGTATTAGGCCAATAACCTTTTGAATTTACATAAATTTTTAGGCGCAAAAGTAATCTTTTATGTTTCACCTTTCAGACACTAAAATGTTTATGATATGTTTACCCATCATTCCTTGTACTCTCATTTTTCTTGAAGCAGAAACGTTGCGCCACATCTTTTAGCAGTTATTCACTGGTAGGGTTGAGTGTTGTAATCGGTCCTTTGAGGTAGGAGTTTAACTTATGCAGGACCTTACGCTATTGTGCATTTGCAGCGGTGTGTAGAACGGGTAAACAGTATTTCAGGTGTTCGGTATGCTTCTCCTTATTTTTATCAAATTGTAACGAAGCACACCAAGCTCGTGACTTTCATTTCTAGTGATGGTTCAAATAAATGAACCATGTCACTCTTCTGCACCTATGCGCACCGCTTAATTATCACCTAAGGTGAAACTTTGAGACAAAGTGTAGTTTGTTGTTGAGCTAGCACAGCGCGAGGAGAAATGTGTCGTCATTTGCATTTGTTTACTAATGGTGAAACATGCTCGCCCGAACTTCGCTCTATGTTTAGTCTCGCTGAACCAATTTATGGAGACGTCAACCAAGATGGGGCTTCCAAGTAAGCCGCTTAGCGCGATAACGTGGCACTGCCTCCCATTAGAGTCCCAAAACTTATAGACAAATCTGCCCATTATAATTGTTAAGTATCCTTTCGTGGACAGTTTTAATCTTCCTTTCGCGATGTCCTAAAAGTACTTTCTTTCTGAAGCTTAAGTGATTTTTTTTTCTTTTCAGTTTATCTGGTGGCCTCATTTGTGCACTTCTGAGTGTAGCGCTGTATCATTACTCAATTGCTTAATTAAATTGTATTCATCAGTTTTGCAAGAGTCTCTCATATCTTGGCTTCATTTGTGCTAAAAAAAATAATACAAACACCTTTTGGCTTTCGGCGTATAAAAATTAACGAAAAATTTCGGTCCTTCTGATTATCCTCAATAAGAATTCGTGTACAGGATGAATCAATGAATGAATAAATGGCAGTGATCAATAGGGTAATTTTTTTTAGTCTCTCAACACTTTGGCTTTTGTAACACTTCATAACACCTATGTAACACAGTCTCTAAACACTTTGTCTTAAGTATCATTAATGTAACACAGTCTCTCAGCACCTTGTCTTAAGTATCACTAATGTAACACAGTCTCTAAACACTTTGGCCTATTATACATTTTGATATATGGGCAAATAAGCGAGTACACCGTCGAAGTTGTTGGGTTGGATTGGGAGCCTAATTTGTACTTCATAGAAATTAACGCGTAGAAGTATAGAGTTCAGAGAATGAAATGCTGAAGCGCAATTGCTTATTGAGCTACATGTCTTAAAGAACCCGATGTGAGTGAGTTAATTTACACTTCATCCTTACTCCTACCATCACTATGTAAACCCAAGTACCAACGTGGGCCAACAGAAATAGCCGTGGAAAATGGTTGTAGTGACATTGGATTATTGTGGTTTCAAATGAATGTTTAGCATGCGACCCTAAAGTAACTGATAAACAAACACCAAGTATATACAATAATATTTAGTGGTCCAGACAGCAGTGTTTGTTCCATTCATGTTCGTTAATCAAACCTCTGAAATATATTCCAACGTGCTGATAATATTAAAATGAGTTTTTTTTGGGAGCATGCTAAACGTCACCCTTATTTCTGTAATGATAGTTAATTTCTTTTATCTGTTCCTCCATTCAAATGAAGTTCCTCTATGTAGAATTGGTGATGAATTGAGCATGTTCGGTAGAAGTAGGCACGCGAGAAAACGCTTGTTTTTCAATTTTTTCTCGGCGTGCTCGTGTCATTTGGCTGTAATTAAAACTTGGAACACAATTGGCAATGAAGACTAACTACAGATCATCAGCAGCTAAGCTCTATGTATGAAGGCAGTAGAATTTTATCACAACGTGTGTCGAATGAACTTGAGTAATGTATAAGGTGTACGTTTAAATATCCAATAGTTAGTGTGTACTATGACTTAATCTGTGATGTATAAAAATAAGAATAAATATTAGTGGAGGTTGAGCCGTAGAAACGATGCGGCTTGATGCTGATCAAAATAAAATTCATTTATAAAAAATTGAATTGAGTGCTCAGTGTTCGGTAATTTCATGGACGATCAGACAAATTATCAACACTGTGACACGAACGCACATGAAATCGCCAGACCGGCTTTTCTTGGAATAGCCTTTCTAGTTTCTACACAGTAACTTATGCAGCTCGGAATGAGTACAGCACTTCGTTCAGGTTAAGTACCCTCACAGCTCCCACGCGTATTTTGTCTTCAATAAAAGACGTGATATTTTCATTTGGATTGAATGCCCATTACCGTGTTAAGAAACATGAAACGCAAATCAGCTAATTTTAATGACATTCTCGCTTATGCTTTTGATATTTTAGAATATTCTGACCAGGACTGCATTTCTGACAAATTTGCCGAGTAATGCATTTTCACAAACACCTTGCTCTGATTTTTTTTTGTTTGGTTGTTTATTGTGATACCCCTTTTTGATAGACTAGGAGCATGATTTTACGTTGGAAATGTTCAATTTAAGTAGCGTACAAAAATATGTATAGCTGTAAGTCTCGAACCTACCTTTAATCTAGGAGTGGAAATTAATGTTGTTACTTCGGTGAGAGCAGCAATGTTTGTAGGGTAAGGAATATTTCTCTTTTCAAGCAAAGCATTAAAAAAATATATTGTAGGATTACATACATTATCGGGTTTGCCGCAGTTAGGATTCATTGAACATTTCATTGTTCTAGCACAGTATTGAGCAAAGCATTATTTATCAAACCACCATCATTAGGTTTATTGTATAAAGTTTTGAAGTAAGAACCTCGAATGCATCTTTCGGACTGTTGTTTTGTAGTTCCGTTTTATTTAATCATTCAAAAACTTTTACGTTTCTCATCTCGGTAACTTGTTGAGGGAAAATCTTTTGCTATTCAGTGGGGAATTACCGCGTGAATTGATTTTTTCCAAGCGGTGATTTTGTTCAATTATTGTACTTAAGAAGTTTACGAACCATTCTAATATTTCCGTGAAATGAATTGGGAAATTAGATCGAGTATATTGACGTGTGTAAACAATAGGCATCCTCCTCATTTGCGCGCGGCGGTAACTGGGCGCTGTAAATGTTCCTCACGAAGTATTTATGACTAATCCAGTACAGGCGAAATGTTCTCTGGCACTGTATTGTTTCCCTTGCTAATTCTTGAAGGCTTTCTAAATGCCGATGTATGAGTTTTATTTAAACAGTAGCGCACAGAGGTGCTGTTGGCATCTCTATTGTGGAAGTGTTCTTGCTTGAGAACTACAGTATTGTTGTTCGTGAAAACTTTTCAATTAGGAGTGAAATAAATTTATAGCGTAAACGTTCCCTTTCCTCAATCTTGACGCGCTCTTGAAGAGATTCTCGTTTTCGCTTTTCTATTTTCTACTCTGAAGGTGTGTGGCAACTCTAAACTTTTAACTCTACTGTTTACTGTTCGCGGTTGTATTCTGCCTTACAAAAGTGTATAACTATTTCTAACGCAAATACGAGTTCCCGTAGTTGGAGTTTCACCTATGATTCAACGGCAAAAAATAGTTCATCTCAATTCCTAAAGATTCCGCATGTCTCAACGCACGGAAAGCTTTCTGGGCACGATATGTACGCCACGCATCAATAAATTTTAGCGCGTAAACTGAACGTCAACATCTGGATTTTCTCGGTGCGATCACTCTGCTTGGGATGAGTGAAGCGCAGTTGTGCTTGGCATATGGCGACCGCCTCCAAAACAAGACGTCTACCCGTCTCAACGCAGTGCCAGCGGTGCTTATTTTCCGAGTGTCAGGCAGACTAAGGTCGGCGCCAACGGTATACGTCTAGAGTGCCGTCTTGTACGCTCTGTGCAAGCTCTGTTTTCTCTGTCTCGCGTCTCTCTTTACTGGCTATGGCTTCGACGAACTCACGTCTATCAGCTCTCGACCTTGCTCACTCCACTCACACAATTTTTTTTAAGTGTAAGCATTTTGCAACTGTGTCTCGGAATGGTGGATTTTCATCAAATTGTGTGATTTCATGTATAATGCCCGATTATAGCAACCCTGAGACATAAGTATATAAGGCGTTTTCTGTGGTGATGGAAATTCATAAGGTATGTTTACAAAAATGTCTTGCAGCATCAACTTATGTGTAGGAAATTGTGCATCAGTGATAGCCACTCGCAGTGAAGGAACTTGCGTCGCTTGCTTGTTAAGTCTGATTTATTTCCTAAGTCAGTCGTGGCTTGAATAATAAAAGAGCAGGTTGTACGTCGCCTTGACATTCCTTTAAAACATATTTCAACTTAAGTCGTTACTGATGTAAAATATTAACCACATGCAGAGCATTCAACATGAGTTTACCGACCCTCAGAACGTTTGAAGCAACATTAGCTCCATTCTTGGCGCGAGTTGGATTGCTCAGGAGCAGATGCCGACGTTGCCCGTTTAACTAACTTTAGTTACCTTTTAAGCGTACGTTCGTTCCCATAGAAAAGAGACGGTGGCGTCGATGAAGTCTGTCGAGGCGACAGACCAGCTTCTTGTATCAGCGATCGGTTGGGGCTGGCTGCCTCTCTGTGGTCATCGGGTACTCTTGGCAGCCGTCCCTCAAGTGGGCCTCTTACAATTTATGGCGCGTTCTATTTCTTCACCGAAAGTGCACTCTGACGTTGCAAACACCCTTCCATCTGGAAACGAGGTCTTCGTATAGTTTTATAGCACCCACTGTATTTTTCCAGTTTTCGGTTTGAGTAAATTCATTTTCTACTCAAAATTTGCATTTGCATTATTGATTGAGGTGGTAAATCATAAGGGTTACTTTTTTATTGTTTTCCTGAATTTATTTCCAAAGTCATTCCCTTTCATTATTTATATGAGTTACTCGTACGTGGGAAAGTTCACAGATTGGCCTAGTTTTTACCAGCGCGCCTTTCTCTGGGCTTGTTCTCGACTTTTGTGCACTGCCATTTGCGATATCTTACGATAATGATGGCTTTGTGTTCTTAAATGCCAAAACGAGGTTTAACTACTCGCTCAGGTTGTGTCATCCTTTCATTATGTTTAACTCATTATGCTATAATATAGCATTCTGCTTCTATCATAATTCATTCACGAAGGATTCCGCAATATTTTTTGAAATTTCATCCTATTTATGCTGGATTAACATTACTTAAAATTCAAATGATCTTCGCAAGTGCTTCTTCTTCAAGATAAACGATGTTGTTTGTTTTATCCCTTCTTCTTTTGGTTTTGAAAAAGATCCTCTGAACAAGGGAAGGCAGAGACGAGTCTTCTTTTCTTGATGGTGTTCATTAGTCATCTTGCCTCGGTGTGGAAGGCCACACATTAATTCATTAAGGAAACATCAACAATGGAAAGCTAGCGTTACAACTCGATAAATTTTGCTTTATTATCTATTTCAGGGCGCGTGTCAGAATTATAATGGAAACAATTTGAGTTGTTCCTGTTGAAGTTTTTCTATCATACATTCGTGCTGGAGCTGTGGCTGTCCGATGAATCATAAGGGCTCTCCCTAATTTTTTTTTTACGAACTACGGGAGACTGCATTCAAGGCTCCAGGCAAGACGTGGGTGGATTCAGTCTATGAACCGTGCCTGCATTTATTTTCTTTGAGCCTGACCAATCTTTGCTCATTTGGATCTATCATATGTAGATTTCCTGGGACTTGAAATTAGTGTTACCGTTCGAAAAATCTGAGACGACGGATCATCAACGTAAATAAGAAGCATTTGAATGTTTCAGGATGATGAATGTACTCAAAAATTCATAAACACTTATCTTCAGCTTGTTCATGATTGCAGTTGAAGTTCTGAAATTTCCCCTCTTTAGTTGGTATCTGTTGTGCGGTAAAAATTGCAATCGAATTTTAAAGCAAAGCGGAGCATTTGTTTGCTCCTAAATCAGTGAGAACGTTCATGCATGAATTGTGTGCGATGCAAATCTTGCTGTCTCTAATTAAAAGACTATTTTCATATGACGGGGAGTTTTTATTGTGATGAATTTCCAAATTTTGCCACGTTTGAAATTTATCCCAATGTTCAGTTCAATATACTCGTCTGTGTTTAATATACTTGCTTCAAACATACTGCCTCACTTTCACAAGTTTCAGAAGACTGAAAACCGCATCCTTATTTGGCCCGATGGTTGCGTCTCAAGTTTCCGTTATTTTTAGGCATGAGTGCGACAGACAGATGCACAGGTGGGCCCGCAATAAAGTCTTGTCGAAAGTGTTGGCTGCTCCTTGATGCGTACATTTGATTGGTAGGCGCCATCGTTGGCGTCAACCGATGGGGCGCCAGGCCATTAAGATATCTTCGCGTTAAAAGACTTGCATTTCAACTCCTGAGAGTTTATGAGCTCTAGATAGCTAGGTTACCTGAAAAAATCTCATTCCATTCGTGCTTGGCCTGTCTGCAAATCGTAAAGAACGACTTAGAGTCGCTATGCGAGTATTAGTTTGCAATTGCGGCTACATTTATTTTCTTCTAACCAAGTTTCTCAGTCGTCTGGGTTGCCGTATGTGGAATTGAATGCTGCAGGTGCACTTACGAAATATCACTTAAGTGAGTCGTGCGCGGTGGCGCCACTCTACCTTGGCAGGCACTTCACTCTATCTACCTCAACTCTTGATTGATACGAGGCGCCGCTAGGGTGGGATGGTTCGTGCGTCTCACATCGAAAGACCTTTATTTCCAGTTTCTGCTGCGAGAAAACGTGGTCGCTGTAAATTTTCTCCACTGCTTCTCATTGATTAGACTAAGTTTGTGAGTCGTCTTTTCCGTTTGTCTTGGGTTTAATTGCGTGTAGTCGATGAGTTATAACGCGCTGTATTTTTTGAGAACAATTTTATAAAGGTAGTTCTGCTTTAATTTCCTGCATTTACGAAGTTGCCTTCTCGTATGCCGGTCTTCTGTAGAACATGTCTTCGTAAACATTTCGTCGTAACATTTTTTGGCATGAGCAGTAGATTTTTCGTAAGTATTTATCCCACTAATAAAGATTTATGTATCCATTTAGTAATTTAAGGAAGGTGAAAGTGTTTGTTTAATAAAGTGGTTTGTATTCCCCGTTTGTGCAGATGTTGCGCCTACTGACAAGTAATATTTTTCGTGTGTAAATTTTGACCTGGTCACCAGCTGGTGAGCTCCACAGTTGGTGTGTTGAGAGTCTTCCAATAGGATGTTTTTTATAGTTCTTTCGCGTATTCTAACATGGGAGATCTTTGCACTAATATTCTCGTGACCTAATATTTGACTCTTATTGCTCATTTTAGATTCGTGGTCAGAAAATGTAAAACTAAGTAGAATGAGTAAAAGTTTAAACCATCTGTTAATGAAAGTTGTAGTAAATATGCTCTCAAAGTAGCTCACCATGAATTATTTGTGATGTTTTTCCAATCGCTATTTCATTCTGTGCTGTTTCCTAGGGCTTTAATAATAGAACGTATGTCAGAAGTGTAAGTTTTAAGGTGTATTTTACTTTTTCATAACATTCGTCCTTGTTTATTGTTCATGAGTTGCTGCACGTTACCTTTATGGTAACTAGTTTTACTCTACGTATGGGATGTTCGAAATATATGTGCACTGTGGCAAATTGTTTTTCTCTGTCAGAGTCATTGCGCAATGTGTTTGAAAGTTTTTACTACCTGAATATTTTATCTTCGCCTGAAATGAGAACACGATCAAGTGAGGTGTGGAGATCTTCAAAATGTAGCAAAAGGTTGACGTGTGTTATGCTTATATACCGTTGACTCAACGATTCATTAATTACATTTGCCCGTCGTAGCTCGCTGAATGTCGTAAAAGCTGTGAGGCAGGAAATGAAGAACTCCAAGGGTGACTTTGAGCCTGTGACCAAAAGAAAGCAGTGCTGACCGCTCTCGCCCACCGGAATTCATTCAGTAATTATTGCATTAGATTTTGGACTCGCGATTTTGGTGGATCGTATCACGTGGTTCGGAGATCGTCCAGAGACTACGCAAAAATGCACACAGCAAGCTCAATGTATGCCTGGAGATGGAGGTAGATCCTTAGGAAGTCTATTTGTATTTACTCTGAAGTGTTTTTGTAAAAAATTTAAAGTTACCCTTGTTTATCAAAACTCGTATGGTTAGCGTATTCAGTTAGACATCCTGTCGTGTCTAATGTTGCCCAGCTGAATCTTTTGGCAAACAGTTTTTATGTACAAGAAATACCTTACATCAAATTGAAGCATGGTGTTGTTGCGCGCAATCTTTTTAAATTATGCATAGTATATACAGTACGAGAACTAACACTGGTACCAGTTTTTAAAAGATTACATTTTTTTAAACTTGAAAAACAAAATGCTGCACTTCACTCAATAGTAAAAAATTACCCTAGGTGATTTTGAAGTGTTCTCTAAGCCGTGAATGTCTGGTCCAGACTTGTTGTATCCAGCCCTATATCTGAAATATCAGCACTTTGCATTTCAGCGCTCCGACCACTTCTCGCGCGCAGTGGAGAGTTGCATGCTTGTTACGAGTTGAAGTTTAGATGAAGATTTTGGTACTGCTACTGTCACGTTGCTTAAAATAGGGCGATCAAATATGTCATTGCTACTTGCCGTACTGATGTTTATCGTAGACTATATTTTTTCGTGTTTTTTACTGTGCGGATGGTTAAAATGGTGTAGATAATATTAGTTTATAGTTTTGGAAGCCGTGATTAAGATGATACTTCGACTAGCATGACCGTGTATCTTTCAACTTGAGTTAGCATTATATCTGCCTTAAATTTTATTTTTTATTTTGTGTATTGGTCATCTCATCGATTCTTTTTGGAATGCACAATATTTGGTACGTGAGGTTTAATCTCGAAACCACCTATTTCTATGTGTTATCCAGATGCTTAAATTCTCTGCGCTACCATGTTATAAATATAAAATTGGATTGCCGTAGCTTAGGTCTCATATTATGTTACGAAGTCAAGTTCAAAAAATCAATGAGTGCTGATAATCTCGTTTTCAATAAATTGTTTAATTTTTACTTTGCCAATTTATAATTTAGTTGAAAATTCAATACTATTCTCGTCAAAAATGCATCTGTGATAAACTAGGTATTGGTCAAAACAGCGATAGGATACCAAAACATACTAAGGTCACTATTTATCAGCTCCCTACGCGCTCAAGAATCCGGACGTTGCAGGCATATCTGCATCATTTCATTTTGTTTATTTGTTTGAATTTTTTGAGCACATCAATTATAGAATGTTTATATGTTCAGCAAACTTTGCATGAAGCATGTTTCGCTCGGTATGCAAAGCTGTAAACAAGGGTGCCTGAGGTATTTATTCTGTAAACAAAGTGATGGCTCATGCGGCCGGTGGTTGGCATAGCACTCGACGGCTCTGTGAACTAGTATGAAAATTAGGCCAATAAAATTGAAGCTTGATAATTCTAGAAGGAGGAATTCGCGAAAACTGTAAGCTTTTTTTGTTAGTGAGTTTAGACATTTCTGTAAATGAGGTATTCTTTGTCATTTTCTATCGGTGCTGGAAACTTTATCTTGCGTGGAGTATGCATAAATTGGTTCTTCGAGTATGTTGTACCTGCAATCACCCGCAAAAAGCTTTTTTGTAGCTCGTATACTGTTAAGTTATGGATAGCGTTAAAAAGTACAAATTTTCATGCTAATTGATGGTATTAAGTGATGAAATGTTGAAGAGTACCGTTAAATTCTAAAATGTTGCGTACTAGATAACATTACATACTGGAATAAGGAAGCATGGCTGTCTTAAGTCCTGATATCTTTAGTTAGTTATGGGTGGCATTGAATAATTACGTATTGAGTTGAGCTCCGCGTTTGCAGCTAAAACGCATTACCTGGTCCTGTCAAGGTTACTGCAGCCAAAAATTTGAATCACGAAGTAAAGTAAGATAAGTCCCTTTCTTCCTAGAAGGATACTACTAGTGTAGCTTTAGAGATTAGCGCTCCCAGGGGAAGATGCGAGGTCCATTGCCGAAGGTTGAATAGGCTTACTTTTAGTCGAAATAGAATTGGTTTTGAATCTGTGACGGACTTTTTTTTCAGTTCACTGTGTCCTTCTTTTCAGCATTTGTTAATTTCTTCAAGTTTTGTCTTGTAGCATAAACTTCTTTCAATCTTGCTATTTCTTTGCGCAGAGTATGGGGACACATTATGTGAATAGATTCCATATTTCTTCAATTCCAAAACTAATAGTGCTTTTTCTCTTGGCTCTCTTGAAAACTGTTTTGGATAGCAATGCTAAAACTAACTTAAAATCTAATTTTAAACGCAAAAAGGTGTTCTAAAGGGAGGAAGGAAGGAGGCACCACTTGGTATAGAATTTATGGAACGGAACTGGGGAATCTATACACTAGGTGTATCCCCTCACCCTGTGCATAGGAACAGCAAGATAGAAAGAACGTCATGAAATAAGACTAAAGCTAAGGAAAAGAATAATAGAGGCTATGAATAACCATAGTTGTGAACTGAAAAAGATGGTCTGTAACACAACAAAAAAAGCTTGACTATTCCAACGAAAGGAAGGTCAATTTTACTTTGAGCTCGGGACCGCACTTCTTCCCCAAGTAAGTGCTTATTCTCGTAGGGAGGAGAGTTAGTTGTATCCTCCATAGAAAGTTTTTTTTTTAAAGAATCTCTTCATTTTGTGTAAAATATCAAAATGACTTTATTCCACAATTTCATCAAGGCATATGAGAAATATGAAAATGCCACAAATCTAATGGAATTATTGCGTTTTAATCGCTCATGTCAATTTAACATTTTCTGTTAGGAGCTGGAGTGTTAAATATAGTCTTTCCTTTCTTTAGATAGGTTTTTGTCGAAGGAGATGCTTGGAGTGTCGTCTGCAGGCAGCGTGACTCAGTAAGAGCCTTTTATGCAGGCAATTGTCGGCGCAAGGGAGTCCTGTAGCTGCTCTTATTGATCTCAATTGTTGTTATTGTGACGTGTCAACCAGTCGTGGTCCTTATTTGATCCCTTCTAGTAGCTTCAAGGAACGGCAATCTCTTTTACGGGAGTCAGTTATTTTTCAGATTTGTTATTACTGAATGTAAACTAAAACGGTATTTTTGCGCTACTTAGCTTTCCAGACTTCACTCGCGCCCCCATCCTAAGCCAATGACAGTGAGGCATGCAACAATCATGTGATGACGTCAGTCTGTTGCACCCAATGAGAAGCCAGATGACTGAGGTCAGGTGATCCCCCGTTAGCCAATACAAAAGCGCGGGAAATGTGACTCGCAGGTGGCTGGCAACCGCATGCCTTGTTGTGTGCTTGTTCATCAATTCTCATGAGTGCACATTTTGGTGGGTGACTGGAATACATATTTATTGCAGTTGTGAATACGTGTTTCTCTTGTTCTCATAGTACCATTTATTATAGGTACATAATTGATTCCATATAGCAGTAGTATTTGAATGTGCGAAATTGTTATCGATTATCTAAACATTGCTCATGTTATTTACTGCAAGCACTGTTGTGTCTTAAATTTACAGTTTCAGTTTAGCAAACAAATTTAAGGCTGATCAGTTATGTTTATGAAATTATTTACTAATCCCGGTTTAATGTCTGTACATGCACCGAAAGAGGTGCTGCTATAGCGTGAGGTCTACGTTAGGTTAGGTTACTAGTGGATATTACTTATTTCCATCCATTTAATTTAGTCATAAACAATTAGTACATCCTACACTGCACCTGGGTAGGCGATATATGGCGGTAGACCTCACGCTACAGTAGCACCCCGAAAAAATGTCTCATGGTGACTCAACGCTCCTTGATAACGGAGTGGTCGTTCAAAGTGGGCTCTTGATTTCCTCATCATCTTGTGGGGTTTTCTTGAAGTCTGTGCTTATTGGTGAGTTTCTGTTGAGAATACTTCTCATTTGATATGTATAGCTAAGCAAGGCTATTTCAGGAAGAGTTAGTATTTGGGTTTAGTCATTAGTCCTTTGCTCCTCTTCTCTTTCTCTCTTCTTTTCGTGTGGTGCTAGCGACCGATCTCGAGCGCGAGCGTCTTCGTTTCTGTTTCGACTCAGTCCACTTTTTGTCTTCGTACGCATCCACTTTTTGCTGTCCGTAGTGGCTTTTGTAACCGAGACGCTGAAAGTTTCCACCTTCATGTCACATCAATGAAATCTTTGTTGGGGATTTACTATGATCGCCTGTGTAGAACAGCACGAGGGCTTAGCCCTGACATTTCAACAGTTTTAATTTTATTATTGGCTGCTTATGATGGCCGGTAAAATTTCCTAACTTTTGTTCCAAGAGTGTTTCAATTTTTTCTGAATATTAATGTCATAGAACATAGTGCAACTTTCCCATACCCAACTAACCCAAAACTTGGTCGTTACAATAACCTTGACCATAATTTTAATGTAGATCTAAAATTCGACTTTAATCTTGTATATGTCAGCAAAAATTCTTATTTTTTAATGAATCAGAACCGATCTAACTTATTTAAAATCACTCTATCTACCCTTTTTCGAAATCGATAAAAATTCTACATGCGGCAGAAAACGTGGATATTCTGCGGTGTAAACATTTGTGGATGAATTTAGGTCGTCTTTAGAGCACGGGGGAGAATCTTGAACCCTTATATTTTACCGTAATTTCCCCAAAAAGAAGATGCTAAAAATAATGACAGTAAACCTACGACGGTCGTTTGTCGATGGCTACTAGAATTGTAAGATGTTTTATCCATAGATCGTCCTCAACGAAAAATAAACGGTCCTGAGTTTTAACCCGAGAAAAGATTACTTTCTAGTACCATGTACAAAGAAAAATATGATGTTACCAGTGACCCCTGCTGAACAGAGTCGGTAGTTGATGATAATGCCATTAAAGTGCTAATATCGTAATCATTATGGTCGTCAAGTGGATTGTTCTTCAATCATGTGGGTCTCGTGTTATAATATGCTAATTCAACTATGCTATTCCAATATTTGGTTCATTCCTATTTTGAATGCTTCTGCAAGTCAATACTCGGAACTCGCGCCGTGTAGATGCTTGCTCTTTTGACTGATAAGATCAAGTACCAGGGATCTCTGATCTCTGTGGCGCCACGAGACTATCCTTTACATGCCGACATGCCAATTGACGCTATATCTGTTCTCAAGGCGTTTATATTTAGCTCATAGGTATGTTGCTGGCTTCGACTTGTTGCGATGTAATTAATACTTTTGATCGGACTGTCACAGAGGAGGAAAGGTCCTCGTAGAGACAACTGTTGTATCTCTTTCAGGCGAATAATATGAGGTCCCGAATTTAGAATTGGTGGATACCGTTATATTGTTCAGACAGAAAAGGTTTTTGTTTTGTCAAGGACCGTCTTTTTTTGGACCACAGCTGTCCTGTTTCATAAACTTCCTCCGGTTGTCAACTTACTGTTTTTATGCACAAGAGATATTGTGATCGTGTGTCCTTCCTAGCTCCCTTTGGAACATCTTGGCTGTGGTTGGGAAGACGTAAGCGAACTTATAATTTAATCCAGAGAAGGAAAACTACCACGTGCATTTCTCAGCAGATTTTATTTTTTGTTTTTGTTTTCAGATGTTGCATGTGTTTCAGCAATCTCATCGTCATCATGAAGTAAAATATTTCATTTGCGCTGTTTTGTTTGCCATTTCAGAGAACCTGTAATGAAGATAAATATTAGCTGCAATTATAGTAATCTAATAATCTTTATATGACTATCACCTATTTTTAATTTCAAAATTTGGTCACTTTAGTGGACTATTGATGGACTTCTGTTTGTCTTCCATTCTTACGTTTCTTTTACAGGGAGGATATCTAAATTGTTTGCCAACCGTCTGCGTTATTGTTAACTATAAAGACCGTATAATTATTGTATTAAATATTTGGAAATACAGTACCTTGAAACGCACCAGTTTCCCATTCTGTAAGTGCTTAAGATGCTTTCAGCGTATGCAAATTCTGGGAGCCACAAAAGGAAAATTGTTCACCTCATCCAAAACGAATTACAGAGAATATCAAATAGTTTATAAAAGGTGAAATATTCGGCTATTTTTCAGATGGTTTAAAATTTTTATTGTTGTATTAACCATAGAAGCTTTGCTGTTGGTTTATGTTTTTTTTACAGTTATACAATTCTGTGCGTGCGATCTTCCCTCATGTGCTACACAAATCCGTTCGAGTTGAGGCAACGTTGTTTGCGTGTCTTGTTCTCGAGCTCGGCAGTCGAATTTTCCAATGAAATTTTCTTGTGACAGTAATAAAGACGAAAAGTTAAAATAATATAGGCTTTTTAGTGAACTTCACGCATCTAGAGTCGTATTGCGTTCACGAATTGAAGTCAATGAAGCGAAATGACCTCGAAGTTTTCTATTTTGAATATTTCCCGTCCTCAATTCTTGTTGAAACACTTTAACTTCAGAATAATCAGTGTTGAAGTAAAAGAGTTTTGATGAAGTTTTCGTTAACCGCGTTCAGATTCATGATTTGTATTAAGCTTAGGCGGGAAGTATTTCATTTAATCTTCAATGTTTTTTTCTTAATCGCAAATTAGGGTACTTCTACGAACGAAGAACAAAAAAATTGTTGGCGGTTAAAGGGAAACATTACTTATATGGAAACTGACTTCATTACGACTTAATTTTTCCCTTTTTGTCGATAGGTCCGCGCCATTCATTTAACCATTGCATTAGCATTCTACCCTCAGTGAGATTTTCCACAGTTGATGGAATTAAGACAACTAATTTTATATTCACGTTTAATTGAACATTGCTAAAATAGCTGCAAAGGTCGAATTTATATTTTATTAGTTCATATTATGCTGTAGTCTTTTATAACTCTGTATTAGTGTAAATTTATTAAAAAGCGTAAATGACGTTTTGAAACAGCAAGTTGAGAAGCGAAAACTCGAGAGTCAGCAAAATATAGCTTCAAGCAGTAACAGTTTCAGCAACCGAACTCAGTCGAGATTTTGTGGAGTCGGAAACTGCATCGCTGGAATAGGAAAATCATTTTAAAAGTATCAAACTCCTGAAAGAGAATAAAATAATATAAATTCAACTCAAACCAGCCAAGCAACGAACTTCCAAACGCAAGTTCCCAAGTCGCGACAAGAGTCTGAACAAAACCTCGGCAGAAGCGTTACACGATTTTGACGCATGATAGCAGCCCTCTTGGGTGCGCGACTGCAGTTACGCCAGCGGTGGTAAGTGAGGGTGGAAGGTGATGCTGCGATGACGTGGAAACCGAAAAATTACTCAAGAATGTGACGCGGAGGAGTAGCAATTGGAAGAGTGTCAGCACCAGACCCATATAATCAAATAGTGGGCTCCACTCGCCCAAGTTAGATTCCACACCCTGTGTGTCACTAGCCCACTTGACGAGATAATAAGGAAAAAAAGAAGAAAACAGTGGTAGAAAGGTGTTCATGCACGGGCAGGTACTAAAGCTGGGAGATTAATTAGTAAAGGATAAAAAGGCCTTATAGGATAAAAAAATCGTTTCAAGATAAACTCAAGACGAAACAATAACAGTCATTTACACTTTTTAGGAGTTTTACCGTTTACATTTATTTCATTTTAAAAACTTAGTAATCAGCGATTATTTTAATTAAAGAGGCTAGATCTCCTGTTGATCTATTACATTGTCTGTCAGCCATTTTTTTTCATATATGCATTTTTAGCACCCAAACACCCTTGAAAAATATAAATAATAACCTTGAAACAGGAGGAAAAATAGTAGTAGTAGTAGTAGTAGTAGTATTTTAGCATGGATTTGCTATAGGAGGAGGAAAAATAGTAGCAGCCAAGTAGTAGAGTAGCGGGACTCCGTGGCCACTAGTGCGACTCCGCAAGGCAGTAAACCATCTTGCGACAGCTAATCCACTATCTGTATCCCTCAGATACTGCATGAACAGCTCCTTCGTAAAATGCCGGCAGCCGATATGAACAATTCAAAATTTTCTAACCATCATACCTCGTTCAAGTGCCAAATCCGTGGCCAACAACATACGGTGGGAGAGTGTCGCAAAGCTCCGGTCAGAACGCAATATTAGGAGCATGTGGGAGGAATTTCTCACACCTCAATAATTTTCAATTTATCAGCTCACCATAAAAGTGATTTTTGTCAAAGTAGGTTGGAAGTTGTAGAACGTTCAGAGAATTGATATTAGTGCCGACGGTGGACAGTGATGTCTGCTGATTTGTTTTCAAAATGTTACTAAAGTGCGGCCTTTTGAGACAGTCTTGTCGAATAGAACGCAGCCGAACCCTTCAATCATGTGTCGTGTAGATCGGTTGCCTGTAAATATGGTCGAAGTTCATGAACGATAGTGAGATACCGAGTAAGTTAGGTGATTAAGGGTTGATTGACATGTGAGGTGTCTTCAAACTTCAGCTGATGCGGCGGAATGTTTATCAGTGAAGATGGTGTCAATGATCTTCAGTATTTGCTGAAAACAGCATACGCAGTGAGTTCTAGCTACGTCTCGTCAATGATAAGGTATTAGAGCTTGCACTGTTGAACTAAAGATTCAGGTTTGCCGTGGAAACGTATTTTTATCAATCTATTTAAGTTCATTCTTCTACGTAACAAGTAAGGAAAACCACGTAAATTGTAGGTTTTGCACATGCATGGGCGCTGGGGAATCAGTTATGTTTTTCTAATCTTCTTTCATTTTTTTGTAACATAGGCCAGCTTTCTGTAAGTTGTGTAAATTTTAGTTCCTTTGTCCTGTTCTTTCATGTTGTAGGATCTTTTCTTCAGGTTGGTGCCAGGTTATGCGGTATCATGTCATGAGTCAGCACTCTGGGGGAAATATTAAAAGGAGCGTGTTGCCAGTGTTTGTCCTTTTTTGCGTACTTCGGGAAATATGGCATGCTAGTCCAATTACTCAAGGTGTGATCAATTATGCTCGTTGTAAGTCTGCTCTGAGACTGGGCTTGAGACTCCATGTTTATTTTCCACATTAGTGTCTTACTCGTGTAAGCAGCCCATTTCCCGTTCAGCAAAACGCTTTCATGAATTCCCTTGCTTTTTTTTTTAATTTTACACTTTATAAGTTATTGTGTCTTTTGAGAAATCTTTACTGCATTTATTAGTCTCCATTTGGCTGAACAGGCTTTGCGTTATTCAAAGTCAAATTTCGATCGAAACATTATATTCAAGTTTGCACACGAGGAGGAAGTCTGCGGCAACGCGTATCGTGAATTAAATTTGCCAACATCCAGTATCGTAGATAAACGAACGCGCGGCAGGTTTTTACTTTGTGAATCATAAATGGTCGGAATAGCCCCTCAGAGGGATACAACCATTGTATCTATGGGGGATTATGTGAGGTCCCGAGCTAAAGGTTAGGTAGGCCTTCTTGTTGAAATAGAATAGGTTTTTTGTTTCGTTACGGACCATCTTTTTTCGGCTCTCTGTTGTCCTGTTTTTCAGCCCTTACTACCTCGTTTTATCTTGTTTCATGAACTTCTTTCTTAGCTTACTGTTTTTATGCACCTTGGGAGTAGATTTCGCGTTCCCTTAACTCCATACTAAATGGTGCCTTCATCCTTCCTCTCGTTCACCATCTTTGCTGTGGTAAATGGGGGGGGTAAAACTTTCTTATAATCAAGCAATCATTAGTCGGAATAGCAGCTGGACTATTTAATTGAAAATTATAATGTAAACTAGAGGATTTTTTAAAAAAAAATTATCACACCTATTGCGCCCTGAATTTACGACAAAGTATACAGGGTGTTTCAAAAATACACGGCATAATTTCAGGTATGTATTTCCCACATGTAGACAAT
>JACJUY010005576.1:27520-47413 GCA_014220935.1 Platorchestia sp. MABIK | reverse complement strand
GTGCTTCCTCTTCTTCATGATTTTGTGGTTGTTCCTAATTTTTCTCTGTGAGAAACATTGGCCGTCACCATCAGCACCACACGTAAGCCTACCTGGAGGATTTACTCGCCCAGCTATTCCCCCAGGTATTTTTAATGTCCCGGCTTCTTGTTTACCAACGCTAAAGCCAGCACCACGTAAACCCAAGCAGGAGGACGAACAGCTTCATTATTTTTTTAAGAAAGATGCCATAAATTCATTTCTTGGCTTTTCATCAAATAAAGAATTAACAAAGAAATATAATAACGTAAAAATATCTCAATCAAAAGACAATCTTTTGTTGGTTTTTATGTCTTAAAAATTTCCAGAATAGTATGTCGTCAGTGATTGTTTGCAATAAATCTACATTGTGTTCTCCACTCACTTTTCCGCATTTAAGGATGGGATTAGTATTCCACTGACGAAAATACTAAGCCCAAATAATGGCATGAAATGTTACTTCCAATTATTTGAAGCTGTCCATGTCTCTTACAATTATAGTCTAACATTTGATGATGACATAAACAAAATTTTATTGCTTTTCAAGGCTAAAAATTCAGAATTAGAAGACACGAAGCAATCCAAAAAATTGCTAGTTATCACTAGACAACTGCAGCTATTAACTGATAAAACCTTCCCTGTTGCTGTTTACTGCCTTGCCATAGAATCATTTCCCAATTGTAGCTATGAACAATTATTGCGCGATCTTGTAGGACTTCCAAGCAAGCGGAAGGTACAGTCTGTGGTGTCCTCAGTAAACATTGATTGCAAGTTCTGCGGACACCCTCCAGAAGGTTAAGAATTATCAGCAAAGAAACGTGTTTTTGATTGTTGACGAAGTGAAAATTTGACCAACTGTCGCTTTCTCAAATGGTGTTTTGAATGGTGTAGCAAAGAATGATCCTGACTCCATGGGAACATTAGTGTCGTGTGTAATGATGAAATACTTGCTCTGCGGATCTAGCCTTATGGCTTCAGTTACTCCTGTTCACCAGCTTACTGCTGAGTACCAATACCAAGTTGTGAAACAAGCAACTGTCCTTGAACAGTCAGGTTGGATTGTTATAGGAAGGGTTGCCAGATGATGTGCGCTACTTTTAGCCAATGTTCCCAGAAAATTAAGCCACAAATAGCCACTTGTATTTTTATTCAAAATAAATTATAAATCAAAGATATAGATAAATTTCGTATTTTGTTGAGTTTGTTAAATTGATTCCACGGCAATGTTTTCAAATTCTTGTAAAAATTGTTCTTCTGATATATGTTTGTTGTATCCTGGTTGGTCAACTTCATTGATATCTTGTGTTTGGGGTGTTAACTACATGTCACTTGTGAAGAGGCTGAGCATTCTTTCTGTTACATGAAAGTCTTTGCAACAAGATTTAATTTTCCAGACGGAGTCTATCGTTTAGTCGCTAATTTGTTTCTTTGTTTGCGCTTCATATTTGTCACAAATGAAAAAATACGTTCCTCAAATGCATCACTAATGGGTGCTGAGAAAAGGCTGAGCATCACTTCTGTAAAATATATCCAAGTCATGCAAATAATTAATTTCTTGAATAGTAACGTACTACGCCAGAAGCATAAAGAAAATTAAACGAGGGAAATTTCGATAGAGTACGCAGAAGGAGATCAAATCTTCCACGGGAAATTTTTCCACCTTTCAAAAAATGGCTTCTGAAAACGTACCCGTATAAACGTAAATTTGAAAATCTCCTTTGAATGATAAAATGTAAGTAGTAAGGACAATGTTATGTTAATGTAAATCATGCTGAACTGCCGAGTAAAATTTCTGTAGGGATTCAAAAAAATACTTTTATTGATAATGTTTAGTAATAAGCGGGTAAAACTGTTTTGAATTACAAATTTATAAAATTTGCAGACACAACAATGAGCAACAGTCAAGGGCTTGCTTCGTATGAACGAAAAAAGTGTTTTGAAGGTTCCCATGTCATTTACGCATTCCTCGCAAATGACTGAGAGCAACAACAGTGAAATAACCAGGAAGTTTCACGTCCTACTATTTTTTCAGAGAAATGTTTTAGCGGGGTAAAATCTTTACTCATAGAAATGAAGTGTTAGCGAATTATGCATTGTTCTTTCCTCTAGCAAATGATTACTTTTTAGTTGTTAATTTGTCTATAAGGAAACTCGCCATGTTGGTTACTTAGATACTCTAAGTTGGTTACTTAGATTGCCATGAAAGCGGTTAATTAATCCTTATCACAGCTTTGTGTCTGGCTGACTTAAGAAGGGATTGTCAAACTCTTGCTTCTTATTTTGAACTCCTGTTCATGTTTTTTAAATTAGCGGGTTAAAATACCAAAACTACGTTTGGGGACATTACACAACCTTGAGAAATAATTGATGAAAGTCTATCCATGAAATGCCATGTTAGCGTTTGTCTACACGTAAAAATGATCAGCTGTCCTCAGCTCGCGAATGCTGTCTTCTCAACTTTTCAGCAAAGTGACCCAACGTTCATTTTTCAAAAGATTTTATGTTAAAGATTACACGAATGTTATTTATTTGCGCAAATTGTCTAGTATTCGTGTTTTGCAATGTGTGCCTAATGTTTTCATTTTGTCATGGAGTAAAATAAAGTTAGCTCTGTCTTAACTAATGATCCTGTAATTGATCAAACTTTCTGAGCAACACAGATGTTTGAAATATTAATTTAATGGCATTAAAGACACCCAAAAAGTAATGCTTATTCTATGACTGTTGGCAATGAATGGAAAAACGAAATGTTAATCCTAAATCACTCTCTTTTACTACATCTTGTTTCAAGAAGAAAGGCCAAGATTACTGGTCAGCGGAAAAAAGAAGGGTTGAAATATTTTATGTGTTATCATGGGATAAGTTGGAGACTTATCTGCGCCATTCACTACTTGTCAAACTTCACATCCAGAAATGTTCAGTTTATTTCACTGCCGACGCAATAAATAATGACGATCTGACCTGTATTACTATTTTCTAATTATAGATATATAGATTACTGTTTCTTTTTGAGCTATACTTTATAACTGAATTATTGTAAAACTTAGTAATGGATTCGTGGATTACTTAGCACAAACAAAAAGTGCATGGTTAATTGTGTAATTTTGAGCAGAATATTTCATGCAGTTTTGTGAAAACAAATGCGTTGTTAGGAAAAACCTTTGAATTTTTCATTTTTAAAGGACATGGCTGAATTTTTTCCGGAAAATACAACAGAAAATTCTTAATTAAGAAATCAGGAACCACGTTCTGTCTAACTTCTGTTTTCGCCAGGGCATTAATGATTTTATCTGTCCATGTATAGTTTCTACCAATGAAGGGTAAAATAATAGATGCAGCGGCAAATACGATTGACTGGGCAGTAAGACCTTTGTCTTACTGCGTAGGATAACGTACGTGCGAATACGACTTGCCACGAATTATGTGAATGTTGAGTGCCTTCAGAATTTCGAATGCCATTCTTGAACTGTGAAACGAGACTTTATAACTTTACACAACGTGCTCAGCAGTAACATCATTGGCACATAATTTCGTGTTCGAAATACGGTACTATAAAGTTCGTGGAGAAGCATGGCTTGTCAGTCAATAAGAACTATTATTCTGTTTGCCTCGAGCATAGTATAATCCGTAATTATAAATAGAGTTATTTGAAATAATAAATTATAATTAAGACGGAAGTTATACCACTGGAAGCCGATTCCTGTATGTGGTGATGGCGCATGCGAGTGTGTGGTCGGCCACGCAGAGGGAGTCCCCGGTGACAAACTTTAATCCACTCCTCTTGAAGTGGGCGTATAGCTGGTCGATCGCATCATGAAGCGCTTCTTTCTTGTCTTGGCGTCGTCAGGAGCCGCACCTTCACGCATCACCGGGTGCTAAAAAATTTAGTTAAAGTAAAAACCTGAACTAAAATCTTTATAGACAGAAAAAAATTTATGAGCTAAAGATTTGTATCACATGATTGTGAGTTTACATTAATGCGTGGATTGCAATTGAATAGTATCAGGTCGTACCATAAGTCCTGGCCGTTTTCATGTGGTAACAAGTTTGAACTTGTATTACAGGGCACAAATTATACATTAATTTGTGATCTATTTCACGAGGTAATCAGTTCATTGTGGTCTTCCATACACTGCGGTGAAATACTTGTGGATATTTAATAATTTTTTAACATAGAGCCATCAACCGAACAGGTAAGCCTGCGCATCTTTGCATTCCCACCAATTGCAAGTTTATTGGATAGGTTTGTTACCGGAGACGAAAAATTGATTGTGTACAACAATATTAAAGCCCAACATCAATAGCTAGGTCGACATGCAAGACCTCAATCATCATAAAAAAACAGGATTCCATCCGAAAAAGGTTTGGCTGTGTGTTTAGCTGAATATGAGAGAAATAATTAATTACGAGCTTCTTCAAAACAACCAAACAGTCTCGCAGAACTGTACTGTCAGCGGCTGCAAAACTAATACCGATTTAAAAAAGAAGCGCCCAGCTATGGTCAATCGAAAGGGCGTCATCATTCAGCGCGACAATGCGCGTTCGCATATAGCATGAATGACTTTGAACACAATTGAAACACTGAAACGGGAAACATTGATGCATCTGCTCTATTTTCCATATATTGCTCCTTTAGACTTCCATCTCTTTAGGAGTCTAGACAATCATTTAATGGCGAAAATTTTTGAAAGACAAAAACAACATCGAAAATAAATTGCAGGTCTTTTTTGATTCAGAAACCAAAGATTTCTATGAACGAGGCATTAAAAAATTGGATAGTAGGTGGTCAGAAGTTGTTACTAACGATAGAGAATATGTTGTTGAATAAATGAATATTACCTGATATGTTTTTACTTTCCTTATTACACTAGTGAGAAACGAACAGAACTTATGGTGCAACCTGATACATTGCAGAAAAACAAGTTGAAGTTGTGTTTACATATGAACGCAAGTTATCATTCGTAGGTATGTATTATGATATTAAACTTGAACACCGGTATTGAAATGAGTTAGAGTTGAGTTTCACTTTCATTCTAACTTGTGAAAAGTAGCTAGTAAGAAGCTGGAGAAACTTTTTCTGTCATTGATCAAATATGATCTACTTCAAAACACAAAAATTTGTTTACATATGAAAAAAAATTTTCATTTTGAACATGCTTGAGTTCCATCATCCACGTAGTCTGAGAGTCGGTCGAAAAATTACAAAGTACACTTGGTTGCAGAATTGTGGGTGGGACCAATAAAATAATTTAAAGACAAGCAGTACATGTGACAAAATTTGCTATTCCTTTCGATTCCAAACAACCTAACCTCGTCTACATTATTTTAAAATTTATTCATTTCAAGCCTATCTTAACCTAACCACCTATCCCATGAAAATACTTAGCTTATTTTAAACTTACCTAATCATACCCATTCATACAATCTAATCTTTTCCAGCATAACTTAACCTATTTTGATGCATCCATTGAGTTACGCTTTTTAACCAAAATATTAAAAGTTTTGGTTTTGGCCAGGCGTTTCAAAGAAAAATAACAAAATGTGAGCAAATTTGGCATGCAGTATAAATACGTCCTTAAAAGAGTCCCGTATACAAATTTTGCAGCGGAATCCATATTTTTATCGAATTAAAAGAACGCACAATAATATTCAGGAACATTCTTTGAACACGTCAATGAACACTTTGGAGCCGAAGCAAAGATTTTCTTTGTATGTCTTAATAAATTATAAGTATGTTGAATGAGTTGGAATAAAATCTAATTTCAAAAATTAATTTTTTCTCAATTTTTTTCAGAGAGCAATTCACAAGCTAGAATAAACTGTCAAAAAATGTTGTTGGATGAAATAAATGACACTCTGACGAAATATTTCTTAATCAATCGTTTATTTCGTACCTATTTCGATTGTTTTGTGGGGTAAATATGTAGACAATGAAGTAATAATTGGCGAAAATGCTACTTAGAATCAAGAAAGAACAAATCTAGACGAATTTCTATCTTACAAAAGTTATGTGCTTGAGTTAGCAGTGTTTATAAGTTCTATTGACCAAACAAATTGAATAGAATTAAGCGCAATATAATATGAATGAAAACAGAGAAGAGACAAGCGCTTATTCTACCGAGCTGTCAAGCACCAAAGCGTTTCGGCACCAATGAAACACATTTACAAAATCAATTTTCACGTTCAAGCAACAGTGCATTTATGTTACCACAATATATCTTATTGTGGCTGTTACGCTAAGCGTGGTCCCTAGATTTGACCGTTTTCTTCGTATTATTGAAAAGTTACATCCAAAATTATCTCGCCACATAAAACTTGAAATATACGCGTGTTTACCGGTTAGGGCTCATGTGCGCTCGCTTCTGCGGCATGGAGGTCGCTATTGTTTGATTCTTCCCCGTTCAGATCACGTTACCTCTCCCACAGAGTGAAATCTCCGTCGACCAGAGTCGGCACCGTGTGCACAGGGTTGATGGCCAAAAACTCTGACTTGAGCTGCTCCTTTTCCAACAGGTTGACTTTCTTCAAGTTCAGGTCCACCCCGAGGGCTTTGGCGACCATCATAGGACCCCGGCAGGGCGCTGATGCCAGCATGTAGTAGTAGTCTAAGCCCATGATTCAAATCTGCAACAAATTAGGATCATTTTAGAGTCATTTATGAATTTTAACAGCGTCTGAGATGATGTTGGGCAGTGTCTTCTTTCTACTCGTTCATTCACATAATTCCGCAGACGTCTATTCGAAATAATGGAACATAAGCTCGTATTGTTTGTTAAAATTGATAAAAAGGCAAATCCTCAGTGAAAATACTTCCATCTGGAGCATTTCGATTGCCTAACATTATTAAAAGACTTATTGGGATAGCATTTGTCAAGGTTTTTCAAGAATTCTAAGTGTTTGTATGCATCATTTCGTGCATTGTTGCACAAAAAGTATGGCCACAACGCTATGATTTTCATTACGTCATCATTTTGATTTTTTTTAGCACAGACTTTTAACAATTTCCAAAAAATTGCAGATGAATAGTATACAAAAAATTATTTTCAATTGAGGCGGTGAAGAGTATGCCCATTTATCTTAACCACCGTATTTGACGCCATGTAAGACGCACTCCCATTTCAGCAGATCAGAATCAGGAAAAAGTTTTGTGAATTCAAGCCCATATTGTTGAACTACACGAACTGGCAATGATCAGCGTTGCCAGATACCGTACTTTGTTATCAATTGTTTTATCAATAAAAATGAGAGAACCAGGAAAATGGTATAAAACATTTTTCATTAAAATGTATTCTCGAAGCTGTAAAAGAATCGAAAAAAATGGACGTTACGAGCCTTCGCTCATCATCAGCAATACGAATTCGAACAAAAAGTCATCTGTAAAATACAAAAAGAAAACTTAAAATGTATGACATTACTTATTGACTAGGGATAAAGGAAATGAGCTAAGATGATTATTTAAAACACGTTTCGTTTTAAGTATGAACAGAGACTCTAAAATCCGCTATTCCGAGCACAGCACAGACTTTGAAACTATTTTTCTTGACTGCTGTGTCGCATTCAAAAGCATGATTTCGGATGGCTGAGTTGGATGGGCTTGCTAAAATGTTTCCCGTCCGGTGACTCCTACCTTGATGTTCGGCAATCCTACATCCCAGAGTATGGGTAGTCATGCCCACACACTCAGATGCACAAAGTGCACAACTATATTTGTATCTTAGGAAGTTTCATAGATATGAGTTTCATAGATATGTCAAATTAGGAAGTTCTTAGATATGAAATATGCAAATGTTCCGAACTTTCAAGAGGCAGCAGACTCTGTACGAACGCTCTCTCTATGTTTCCCTTACTTTGGACCTCAGTCAGAATTAATGAAAAAACAAATACTGGAGCTACTACAAAAATATTTCAGCAATGTAAAATTTAGATGAATCTTAATCAATAATCACAAAATTGACTCTTTTTTTAGGTTCAAGGATAGACTTCCTACTGAGATGCAGGCATCCCTAAATACGAATAAAGTTGTGCACTTTGTGCATCTGAGTATGTGGGCATGACTACCCGTACTCTGGGATGTAGGATTGCCGAGCATCAAGGTAAGAGTCACCGGACGGGAAACATTTTAGCAAACCCATCCAACTCAGCCATCCGAAATCATGCTTTTGAATGCGACACAGCAGTCAAGAAAAATAGTTTCAAAGTCATAGCCAGGGCAAAGTTGTGTTTGGAATTGCGGATTTTAGAGTCTCTGTTCATTTTTAAAACGAAACCTGTTTTAAATAGTCATCTTAGCTCATTTCCTTTATCCCTAGTCAATTAGTAATGTCATACATATTAGGTTTTCTTTTTGTATTCTACAGATGATTTTTTGTTCGAATTCGTATTGCTGATGATGAGCGAAGGCTCGAAACGTCCATTTTTTACGAGTCTTTTACAGCCTCGGGAATACATTTTAATGAAAAGTGTTGTATCAATTGTTGCAAAATCATCAGATAATAAACAATTCATTGAAAATGTCGCTGGAAAAAATCACACCGTTGTTTTATTCCTCGGCAACTGATGACATTATTGGTAATGCAGCGTCGATCAGCTGATGTTTATATACGCAAGTCACAGCAGTTCAGATTGAATATCTTTTATTTTTACGAACCCATTTTTAAAGCACCGGTTTTGGTACAATGATACCAGCGATAAAATAAGGATGCATGGAGTTTAGGGCACGTTAAAGAACTGAGCGTAAGCTGGGCTAGTGAGCCTCAGAGAGAAGATTGACCTAGGTCTACGGGAGGTCTCAAACTTTACCTACGATGTATAAGACGCATAGCAGTTTTAAGCAAAATTTTTGAACACGGTGCCTCCTATATACTGTCAACCACAGTAATTGCAAAAGGCAAGGTCCTCATTACTACGAACATTCCTAAGCAGTCTCTTACTGATTCGTTTAGGCTCTTTAGGCTTCACATTTTTTCTCAATTTAACGCACTCCCTACGTATTGGGACATTTATGTATCACTGAGTAAATTACTCATTCATATACCCGTATAAGTGAATGGTATTTCATGCTTTGTGACGTTTTTAAAAGATAACATTATGCAAGGTGAAAAGTTATTGTGCAATTGTATTTTTCACATTTCTCAGGAAGGGCAGAAGTGCATTCGAGCAGAAAAGTCGATTTCCCAATTTTACTACTTACAACCTAACTAAACCAACCGTTACCAACCGCGGAAATGTAGCGAACGGGGCAAGGGGACAGTCCAGGTCAAAATCCGAATTATTCTCGATTTTTTGTTTTTTAGCGCATGCTATTGAATTTTTTTCTGAATTCAATGATGTTGTTGAGAAACATTTTAATTTTGGGCATTTTTAACTGATATGTGTTTTTTTTAATTGTATTTTGCATCTTTTGTAGGGTATTGTAGGACTGTACACATAAAAATTGCGTATTCCAACAGTACGAGTGTTTTGCTTCAATATTGTGTATGCCTGATAAGCCAACGGTCGTGTGTGGGAGTTGTGTGCTACATTTTGTATTGGAGTGGTGTGTTGATGTGTGTTATGCTTGTGTAGGGTGTGTATCAGCGACTTTTGGAGAGGCCTGGGAAACATAGATTTAGGACAGAGTTTTGAGCCGAAGGAACGTGAAATCCAATGGTCAAACCACAAGAGGGTGATTTATTGCACACCACTCAAGCTTGAGGGTTGGGACGAACGACGCTTGGAGCGACAGGATGTCAACTCACCATGACGCCTAACACTCAGACCTTAGAAAAACAAAGGGAACAGATTTAGAGTCGAAATTCACGGAGAAATATCTCCAGTGTTTCTGAAAGAGGGCAGAGTCGGCTATACGTTCTCCTCAGAAAGCTTATATCCAATATAATGAACAGAATACCCTAGGATGGAAATTTCGAAGGGTAGAACCGCCAATGAAGCAGCCATTTCTACTGAAAAGGAAGGGTTTGGCATAAAGGGCAGCCTTCAAGCACACTTAGATGTAGCCTAAGGAATAGGTTTAGTCTTGCGCCGAGAACCGTCGGAGAAAGTACGTGTTTTGTTACAAATAGGAGGTGGTGAAAAAAAGTTATACTGAAAAATACACTCTGAAAATACGTGAAAACAAGTAGCGTATGTAATTATACTTGTCAAAATTTAATTTAAATTTCTCTTGTTCCATTGCAGAGAAGAGAAGTCTCACACAAGACCTCCGTGGTCGAGACATTAAATCAGAGAAATAAAGATCAAACGTCGTTGGGCGGGTGAGAGTTAGTTCTAGTTGTACAAGAGATGCTGTTAAAAATAAATGTGTGATGAAGGGTTAATGTCATTTTTAAGTGAACACTAAATGTAAACATGAACACATTTTTTCAATCAAAGTAATGGGTAAAATTTTTTAATCTGTGCAGGAGGGCGGTTCTTTGCAGTTCTCCATAGAAAATCATCGCCTTTGGTTCCATTTCTACTTAAGGGGAACCTACATGAAGCTGGGAATACAGTTCGAAAGACATTTGCTGATCTGTGAATAGCTCAGAGGATTTGAACTGAAGC
Source organism: Platorchestia sp. MABIK (assembly GCA_014220935.1). Lineage (NCBI taxonomy): Eukaryota > Metazoa > Arthropoda > Malacostraca > Amphipoda > Talitridae > Platorchestia > Platorchestia sp. MABIK. The sequence goes on along the minus strand of JACJUY010005576.1, from coordinate 36,853 downwards.
TACGCTTGAGAATGAACCGTGTGATTTGAAGCTATGACCGTGTCCTGTGCTGTTGGAAACGTAATGTAAAAATAGGTTTTATTCTATCATGTTTAGAGGTGTAGCTATCGTCAAGAGGGCTGGCCGGCCTTTCAATTCCGTTAGTGGGGTTAGTGTATTGCAAAGGGGAGTAGGCTTGAGGAATTGATATTACAACATTCCTCCTAATATGTCCATTGTATGTTAGCTTCCTAAACGTGTTGGTATGACTCACTGCCGTAATCATAAAATAATGAGAAATTCACGTGGTGTATAATATACCCAATGTTGGAAGCAACATCTCTCATCGTCACAGGTGCGCATAGAACAGCGCTTGCGTAAGTGGTATTCCTTCACATCGGTGAGTGCCATCCTGGTTTTAGTATATGTAACGTATCTTTTTTTATTTGATTATTCGGGTATTTTTTAGCATGCCTGTATTTTGTGTATTTCATAATTCCATGGAGGTATGCCAATTCCTCATCTCCGAGAACCCGGTCTCCTTGTTAATGAAAATTAATGAGGGGGCAGGACCCTAATGTCTCGTGACAATATGCTTCACTTCTTTGTAGGTATGTTCGTTCGTCTGCTACAGCTTCCAAAAAGCCAGCCAATTAGCGGAGTGGCCGGTTTACTTCAAAATCTAAGAAAAGATAAATTTTCTCTTTTTTAACTCATGGTATAGAGATCTTTTTAATATAACGATATGCTTCACTGCTTTGTAAGTGCGTTCGTTCACCTGCTACAGCTTGCGTAAGGCCAGTCACTTACGTCATTACATGCATGGCCAGGTGACCAGTTTGTCAGGCTCTCCTGGAAACTTGAATTGTTGACGTTTGGAATGCAACTTCTCCACACTTTTTAACGTACAGAAATAACAAATATATCAATCGATAAAATTAAAAAAGAGCCTAAAATTGGTGTAGTAGTTCGAAAATCTGTTAAGTTTGAAAATTATGACATAAATAAGATTTCATAAGTAAAAAATAATTTTTTTGGGGGAAAAAATCCCAAGATTCAACGAATCGAAATATCAAAATTCCATTCCAATGTTTCTTTACATTATACATTCAGTCATCTAAAAAACATGTTGCCGGTTCTGTGACTTCAAAATTGAAGGTGATACAACTTCCTAAATACTATTTTTTCAGTTTTTTTAAAACAAATAAATTTTCTAATAAAAAAAAACACACAAGTTCAAAATAGATCGTTGCATCATTTTACACACATGGTGAAACTTTCGAAAGAATCCGTAGGAAAATGACGAACTTGAGTTTATACCTAGACGGTCCCCCTAGGTCGTCCAGCCCCTCCCCCCTCCGACCTCCCTTAGCCTTAACGAAGAAGCAGGTTCGAGCGTTAGCAGACGAGAGTTAGCCATAGAGCTCACGTTTGAAAGGCTATGGTACGAAAAAAAAATATTCTAACAAACACAGTAACAAAGTCTGAGTCCGGTTAAGCAGCAGACCAATCAGTGTTCGTTAGGCTCTCCTGGAAATCTGAACTGGTTCACGTTTAAATTGTATTTCCTCCCACAGTTTTGGAGGAACAGAAATGGCAAATATATAATTCGGTAGGGCTTAAATGTGGGAGAGAAATTATGGAAACGATTTTTGAAATTGGATTTAGGTTGAAAATTATGTAAACATGAAGAAAAAACGAAAAAATGTCACATTTTTTAGAAAACATTCCTAAAGTTCAACAAATCACGTTATAGAACATCCATTCCGGTATTTTCTAGATAATACATTTAGCCATCTAGAAAACATAACGCCGTTTCTGTAACTTCAAAAGTGTATAAAGAAACCAATTTTCAGTGATGCCCATTTATTCAGGTTTTCGAGCAAATACATTTTCAAATGAAATTACGAAAAAACGCACGAGTTTAAAAAAATTGTTGTATCTGTTTACTCCTATGGTGAAAATTTCAGAAAAATCCGTCGGAAAATAACGAACTTTTTTTTTGGAGAGACTGTCCCCTTGAGCAGAAGTCGGTAATTCAAGCTGGTTTTTAGCATCTCTGCTGTTGCTAACGTGAAAATGCCGGTGGAAACAACTGAAAATTACTCGCATTGTAGAGTTTACCTCACATGTGCGGCTGCCGTAAGCGTGGTGGGAGTGGCAGAAAACAACAGGTACAGATAACATATCTATACTTCATGGTCACTGGTAATCAGGTTCTGAAAGCACTATCATACCCTCCTCTCTATTGTCAACATCAAAATGAGCCTTGTTGGACACTCTCTAGATCTCTCAAACTCACTGTTTATAGCATACGAATGCCTCTTACCTGTGATATAGGCGGCAACACCACACGAATTGAAGGTACACGACGCTTACCATTTTCAAGGAAGGTGCTTAGTGCACGTCGGTGTGTGCTCGGATAAAACTTGCACCCTTTCTTTTCCAAGACTCTCTCACGGTCCACTCCTATTTTTCTTAAGCAACAGTTAACACAGTCCTTTCCGTCATTTTTTCATTTATGTATTTGTATCTATTAAATAGCGTGTCCATAACTTATGTTAATAATTTTTAGAGTTCCACCAGTGTCCTCATAATGTCCTATTTGCTATCAATCATGAAGAAGATGAAACATTGTGCAAAAACGCTAATTTCCGCATGCTGAAAATTTCCAGATTGTTTGAGGTGGTTTTAAGTGTAGCAAGATTGACATAAAATGTAAATTGAGTTTGATTTTCAAATCCCTAAAATGTTACCATCACAACAAGCTCAATTTAGTCCTACCAAACCTAATCTTTTCAATACAACGTAACCCTAATCGGATCTCGACGTAGCTTCAATTTAACCTTGATCTAATCGTGATAAAACCTTTACCAGTCCCGGACCAAACCGTGAACTAATGCTACATAACTTAAACCTTACCCTACCACAACCTTGATCTAACATGAACTTCGTTAAGATAAGCCCAACCTTTACCTCCGTTTGAACGTGCTTTGATCTACAGGGTGAGCCATAAGTTTCCACACATAGGGAAAATAAACATTCATCATTGAACAAGGTTTTATTTATTTGATGTGTTCTATATGATTACCATTGTGTTGAATACTCAGAGTGATACGTGTTTTCCACTATTGAAGAACACGCATTAGCACAGGCGAAGTTATGCTTGTACTGGCGGTGGTGATACGTTCTTTGAGATGATTTATGTCTCGTATCTTTACTTGGTACACCATGGCCTTCAAGTGTCCCCAAAGATAAAAACAGAGGGGTGAGAGAGCGTGGGATCTGGGGGCCACTTCACAGCACTACGCCGACCAATCCAAGCCTCGGGAAACTCATGATCCAAATACCGGCGAACATTTTACATTGGCATGTGTGTGTAAACTTATGGCCCTATCTATACAGCTAGAGGAAAGGAAAGGAAATAGTGTAGCATCTCATTTCAATTGTTGTAGAATTTTCCCAGTGATTTTGCTGCATCGGAAAATATTTCTTCTAAATCTCTCAATAAATCTCTCCAAAGCGATCATTAACGATGCTTTGAAGAACTATCAATGGAAATGGATGGAAGATATGTGAAAAAGAGGATTGTAATATGTTTCAGTGGCACTCGAAAATGAATCTTGGCACAAGTTGCACTATTTGTCTCAGATAATGAGACATCTCCAAGTGATATCAGTTGGAGCATCTGATGATAAATTGACTTCGCTAAATCATGTACCTCTATCGGTACGTAACAGTGCATAGGGCTCGGTCTAAGTTTCGTTAACGGAAAACACTATATCTTAAATCAGAAATGAAATATGAACATTGGTCTAAATCATCATTTCATAAATCAGTTCATTGTTGTTAAGTTTGGAGAAAACATTCGACACAATCCAACGGATACTTTCCGCTGCATCATACTGTCCAACGGATACTGTCCGCTACATCATGTTACATTACCCGTTTCTAACTCAAATGTTGGTGCAAATTTTACACCGATCAAAATTTTAATAGATCAGTTAGTTTCATAATTTGTATGGAATTTGTACTACATTCTGATAACCTAACAGTGAATGATACCTCTTTTTGAAAGCTCTTCGATGTCGAAATGGACGAGAAGCATTGCTGAATTTTTTGTCGAACATTTTAGACATTGCGTGAGAAGTAAAGTGCACAATATTCACAGGAGAGAAAAGCACTGACTCATTTAACAAATTCTTAATCTAATGAAAAATAGAGGTTAGAATCTGCTGACAAATTGGAATTTGGATGAGTTTAATTTCGAATTATTTGGAACATTTCTCAACTAAGTTTAGTTGCACCTCTATTTTGATCCTCAAAATTATCTTATTTATTTGTAAATTACATGCTCTTAAAATAATGTTAGTTTTTTAACGTACTCAAAAAACGATTATGGCATAAAAATAATGCAGCGCATACAAAATCATATCATAATCTATATGAAACAAAACAACGAAACAAAGGTAAAGTGAGAGATACACTTGACGAAAAGAAGTCTTTCTTCACCGGAGCCATCTCTTCATCAAAGTGATCCGTTACTGCAAACGAGTTGTTTTCACATTGAAAAATCTGCTGCTAACTAAATCATCTAAGATCGAGCGAACATCAATCAGAATTAACTCTCGTAGAACCTACTGGAGCTGTCAAGGCATCACAACAAGCCCTATGAGAAAGGCTTGCCAGTCAATTTGTCGTAGGCCTCGTTCTTTTGCTCTCAACTAACTTCAGCTTGGACAAAGCTTTAGTTAGTCTGTTGACACCTTAGATATTTAAATCATTGAAATCTAGCGAGTTGAATGTGTAATTCTCATGTAACTACGGATCCAGGCGAACTTTACTCTATAGTAAAATTACGTTGATAAAAGCTATAATTTAGCAAGATCATTTGGAAACTTTGATGAACGGGAGTCCAATTTCATTCTTTGACCTTGACGATGTGTAGGACAAGTTGGCGGTAACATTTCTTATTAGCTCGTACCGCCAGAGCCGTGGAATTGCGATCAAGATAGGTAATTGGCAGATAAGGAAATGCTTCGTATTCAATGACACGGTGCATTAGCGTTCAAAATCACGAAATTACATGATAATTCTCTCTTCTGTAGGCTTGATTTAAGGAAAAAGTTGCTTTAAAAAATTCAAGGGACATGAAGTTAGGATTTTGAATTAGCTCCCAATTTCGAAAACTGTGTAATCGAGCTGAAAATATTAAAAACCAACTGCGCAGTTTCAGTTAAGAGGCATAATTTAAACAACCCATCAACCGAAATTTTATTCCTCCAATGTTTTGTGATAAATCAATACATCATAGAATAGATAATTAAGCGGAGTCCATAAGTGAGTTACAGAAACATCACAGCTGAATGATATAGAGATAAAGACCAATTAACTCTTTGTATATTTGTCTTTGAGTGCGCCACCAAGGATCTTTGCCCCCGCGAGACAGATCTCCTCGTAGCCCGGCATGGTGTCGGCACAGCGCAGCAGCCACGCCTCCACCCGGGGATGTTGGGACATGTTCATCCCAATTTCTCTGCAAAAATACAAAATTTTGTACAATTATCGAACATTTCGATAAGTATTGATGCAAATACTTATTGAAGGGATCTAGGAATCCAGCGTTATTTTCGTACCTCACAGAACGACGTACACGCAGTTGCAAAATTGGATGTATTTTCAAGTTCTTGAATTACGACGAAATCGTGGTGATAAACTGACTACTATCTCCGTTAATGATTCAAAGCCAATAATTTGAGCTTTAAACATAATTAGGAAAATTAAATTTTACGATAGAAACGTTAAGCGTTGCGTAATATTTGTTAGAAAAATTGTTCCATGCGTTTCAAATAGTATTTTTCACTAAACGAAAGAAACATTTTGATGGATATACTTAAAAAGTTTAACTTTGTACATAGTTAAAAGCATTGTCTATATATAAGCTGATATTTTTTAGGCGTGATGAATTCAAATACTCGTTCATGCTCACACTTCCTAAAGAAAGGTGGAATATTTTGTAGATGGCTGCTGCTGTTGGAAATATGGAATGGTATGATGAGAACTCGACAGACAGCTTAGTCTTCAATATCTCTGGTGCACGGCGACTGAAAGCTACAGCTCGAGCTTTCTTTCTGGCACGTGGATCCTCCAAATTTCATTCTTCAACTGAATAGATATTACTACAGTTTAAGAGGTCAGAATTCAACAACATGCCACGTCAGTGACATCAATAATGCTTCTTTCATTCATAAGGTTAGTGCCTGTGCACATATATTCATTTGTCGAGATTTCTTCATAAATGGCCAAGGGCAATAAAGATATCAGGGAAGCACACGCGTCAGTCCCCAAAGGAAAGAAGAGCAACTTTTCTCTCATCGTAGAGATTTCGCTACAGCAGTATTACCGGAATAGTAAATTACAGTACAGAGGTGCAGTAATACTATCCAATTTAGGTACTTTTTGTAGTTGTTTCATGTTTTTTCCTGTCTCTGTGTTCCACGGATGGCATCAGCACTTCTTAACATTCACCTGGCTGACACAAGTTCATCCGTACTTTTGTAAGAAGGGAAAAGGTAATGAATATTATTTAATTTTCATACTACGTTGTTTTGTATTAAAAGCCTCATTTATAAACATCACAGTTCAATTCGCATTACTTTTTTTGCAAATGAAACATTCTACTGCATATTCATCACACAACTGTAGTAGTAGGTACCTGAAAGTCGTGATGATGGCTATAAGGACATGGTCAGCCACACACAGTGAGTCTCCTGAGACGAACTTGAACCCATTTTTGTCCAAATGGTCGTTTAAGTATGCAAGACTTTCATGGAGTTTTTCTTCCTTCTCGCTGTCCAGTGACGCATTATGACGAAACACGGGTACCTTTAAAAAGTTGGAAAACATAATTGAAAAATGCTTTAGGAAACGTATAATTTTTTGATGATGTTGACCAGAACGAGAGTTATGCCATTAAGATTTCGTAAGAAACAAGCATCAATTATCGTAAAAATAAGTGCTACATAATTTCACATGTTCTGCGAAAGCCCGCACCCGAATTTTCTCTTTAATTTTTTATCCACAAAACCAAAGCAAGTTATTTGCCAAGCTATTTTTAAGCTGATATACCTAATGTAGAATATTTCATGTACAATTAACAGAAGTTCCTTAATTGTTGATTTTGCGAAGGAATTTTTGGTAAGCCTGCCGAATTACCTCACAAGCTGCCGCTTCGAGATTTTGAAAAATGCTAATAGCGAAAATAGGAGGTGCATGTCCGTGTGGGGTGAGGTAATGTAGTGTGATGTTTAGAAACAATGATTCATCAGCTTGATAATGTTCACTATAGACAGCAGCAAAGACACTCCGTTCATTGTTAATTCTTTATAATGACTGATTGGTGCTTTTTTAACATAAAGTTTTTTTTCTAGTATTGGTGTGTATCGTCATTTCATTGTAAAGGGAATAAACCATCTTCCAATGAAGGCGTAACTTTAAAAAATGGGCACAACGCACTCGAGAACATTCTTCGTAGTTTTTGGATCGATGAAAATATCTTCCGTTTCGTTCATTTTCAATTGCATCCATAAGTTTAGCAGTGGAACACAGTGTCTCGTAATTAGTCTATGCTTCGTAAATTCCGAAGAAAGAATCCATAGACCGCAGCTAGGAGTGTCACGCGACCATTATAATATTATTTGATAGATTAGTAAATGACTTATATTCGTGTGCGTCAGTCATTTTTAAGAAAATTATTAATCTGTTCATTATTTGAAATAGTTTTATTTTGGTTCCGATAAAATTAAAAAAATATTAACTGTCAAAGATTCCGAAGCTAAAAAATACTAATACTAGTCGGAAATATTTGCTAAACAAGGAGAAAACTCTCGGCGTTTTAGTGTCCTTTAACAAACTTCTGTTTTGAGTATATTAGACGATCGTGCACAATGTGTTGAACACAAATTTTAACCTTTAATAAATAGTAAAGTAAAAGTTAGTATCATTTTGTCTTTTTCCTTTTTCAGATATTTAAAACTTCCTAAATTACCCGCAGGATATGGCAAAAAAAGATGATACTAATAGAAAATGCACATACATATGGCCAATATTTTCTTTAGTGTTGTTAACGATTTTGAAAATTTTCTTCCTAGAAATAGGTAATAGGACACATTTTAAGACATTTTACATGAATGACATTTTGCTTGCAAATGCTTACTTTTCGAGGTTTAATATAAATAACGTTCAGGTAAGAAAAACATTATAAAGTCTGCCGCGTCATTGATGCATTGTTAGAACACGCACAATTTTTTGGCGCCAAAACATCAGTCTCAGAATGGCCAAGTTAAGTTATGTTAGGTTTACTTAGGTTAGTTTAGGTAAATTTATTTAACTAGCCTAACGTTACCTAACCTAACCTCACCTATCGTTAAGTAAATACCGTATAACAGCATTTTTACCTGTCTATTTCCTCACTTTTATACCGGGTGTCTCACAAAAATGTCCCAAACTTTTCAATTGAAAATGTCTTCGCTTTAAAATAACATATTTGAATTCTCTCTTTTTCACAATGTGATAAATTTTGTTTCCATTTCGAATAATTAAAGTTTTTGAAAATCGGTTGAATAACCACTTTATAGTGATCGATTTACTGAAAAAGGTTTACAACTAATGGTGAAAAGGAAAATTTTTTAAAACAATATTGATATTCTTCCTTATTTTGTACTTTCCAAAAACTGAACAAACAAAAATTTAAAAGAGTAACAAATCAATACCTTAAATAACGTTTAAACAAATAAAGTAAGTTGGTATCCTTGGACATACCCTCCATTTCTCTCAAGCCAAGTAATACTTCTAGTCACCATTGAACGAAGAGTTTTGCGGGTTATTTCACCGTTTTCTTTCAATTCTTGAAACACTTCTTCAATTCGTTGTCGAAGAATTATTAATGATGGAGGTGATATATACGAGTACTTGGTGGTATGTAGGATACATCATTGTGAAATGATTTTTAACAGTAGGTATTGAGGAATGAAGAACACCAGTTTTCTTTTTAAAACTTTTTCTTTGAACAATTAGTTTTTCTACCTCTTTCAGTGAATCGATCACTGTAAAACGGTTATTCAACTGATTTTCAAAACTTTAATTTTTCTAAAAGGAAACAAAATTTAGTACATTGTGAAAAAAATACAATTCAAATACGTTAATTTAAAGCGGAGATATAATCAATTAAAAAGTTGGGGGTATTTTTGTGGGACACCCGGTATACGACGCTTCTATAACTTCAAAGTTAAATACTGTGTCTCGAAAAGTAAGCATTTGCGAGCAAAATGTCATTCGTGTCAAACGTCTTAAAAT
>JACJUY010005576.1:3473-16430 GCA_014220935.1 Platorchestia sp. MABIK | reverse complement strand
TGCGCTGTCGGTCTGCAACAGCAATCGGGCTTGCTGGAATTTCTGTTCCTGATGCGGCATCATGTTGCCGAGCGGTCGGAGAGCTCTGGGAGACTCGTCGGTGCGGCATGAAGCACGCGAAGTTGCAAGGTGTGTCACAGGCTTAATACGCTCGGCCGGTGCTGCGTGCTCCATTCACGCACTGGCCTTGAGAATCTACATCTAGAATACAAGCACCGTAATCACGCTCATAAGGTAAATTTCACGACAAACACTGCAATCTTTGGCAACTGCCAGCGTTAAAAAAAATGAAAATTAAAGATTGGAATCTTTCGTGCTATCACTTGAACTGTGATCGCACTTTGAACATCTCCATCACGATACGCTGGATTTATAAAAAAAAATTGCATGTAACAGAGTGTGTACTATTTGAGGCTTCTTCCGAAACTTCTTTCTCGAATAGGTAAACAATGATGTTATTCACCCTTGTACTTTAATGTAGCGAAAATGTTGTTAAAGCACGAGAAAAACGGCATTACTTTGACGAATTAGTGCATGCCTTCGTCCGAGGGAAGAAGGGATGAAAGTTGTATGATGGCGTATGTTGGGCAGCTATGGAAAGGAAACGTGGAAACCTTTCTAGAACATATCTTGAGGGCATAGTTGAATTTTGAAATAGGAGTAATATAAGTCAAATTCTTAATTAACGGTTCACGATACTTAGGAACAAGGGTAAAAAACAGGCTTATTGAATCTTAATGTTCACGTGGTGGAATGTTGAGGGCTGCAAGGCTGCTAGAGCGCGGGAACCGCTTGAGCGGACCTGGGCCAGAAGGTTTTGGGGCAGTTAAATGGCGCCAAGGATTGAGATGGATCTTTCGTCAGTGAAGACGCCCAAACGTACACGCCCCGCTGTATTATACTAGTCGGTGTCAAGTAGAACCAAAACTTGGTCAAACGGGACGAACGTAATCAGTTAACACATTGAGCGTTTTCGTTTATTCAGAAAATTCATCAAAAGGAATGCGGTGAGGGTGGCGGCGCCATCTAAGTCTTTGCGAACATCAGAAACTTTGTGCAAGCTTGTAGTTAGTTCAGTCTCTGTTTCATATTTTCATATTTAATTTCTATCAATGCGGGAATGAGTTTATCTTCAGAATTATCTTAATTCCTTTCTTAGAGGCCAGCAGGGATTAACAGGAGGAAATTTAAAGTAAAAACTGTTATAAATTAGAGCGGAATTTATGTTTCAAATTGAATAGTTCTATAGTTCTATCAGTAAAAACGTACCTAATGTGCATTGTTAACATGGCTAAATTATTATCTATTTATTGATTTGCTGGGGAATATATTATCATTGAATAGGTGATAGCAATAAAAATTTGTTCCGAGGAGGGTGGGCCCCGCCGCGAAACCTGGGGGTCCGAACAAGATGCCGCCACTCGGTAAAATTTGAAGGGGCCTATTCATCGCAGCAATGTATAGATTTTGAAGACGGGATCTTCGATTTTCCTGCATCGATGACGAAGGTGAAAACTACGCAACAGTTCGAAATGCGTGACTCCGGCCATCGTGCGAAATAAGGTCGAGTTAACGACAGGGCGCACTAAACAATAATTTCGATCAATTAAGTTGGGAGTACGTCTGTGAAATTCATGGTCTTGCTGTCAAGATGAATTTAAGTGATATCTCGAGCGTAATAATCAATCAGTGGTATGATGCTAATAAAGGTAAAATGGGTGTCATTCATGAGGTCAAACTAGAAAAATGTGGGCCGAGAAGTACACAATTATTGCTGTACTTGAGAAATTCAGCGAGCATTTATTGAGGATGGAGGCTCTTCACTTGTGGAATACGAATGTGCTTAAGTAATAGTTGGCGAATCTCAACGTGTTAAACGTCAATATCAGCTTCCATATTCTACAGTTGCCGTATTTAGTGCAATAGATTGCTTTTAGGGGTATCATATTAATTATTTAGTTGTACTATGATGCACGCTCATTCAAAAATAATGCCTCTAATTCACTTAAATTGGTAAATTTAAACAAAATAATTGAGTCTTTTAGTTATTCATTATTATCCCTATGATCAAGCAAATTCAGTATTGGAAGTTTTATCTCTCTTCTTTTTCTATTTCTGTGTATCTTTTCTTTCTAACTTTTCTTACTTCTTTTCTCTTTCCATGGAGAGTTGAAGTCCCTGGATCGACACCAGACTCTCCTCATTCCTGTACGGATGGTCATTCAAGGTTTCTTTAATATTATTCGAAAGCTTCACAATACAAAAGGATTTCTTCTCTAATACGAGGAGGAGACTTTAAATCGAAATGGAGATCACCCTCTCACTCTAAGTTAGCGCCTTATGTTAATTTACACAGAATTCAATGCTAAGCATTTTCAAAATTTTAATCGGTAGAACATGAATTTGCTATTAAACCCTATGAATGAAAAATGTTCGCTTTATGCTTATGCCGCTGCTTCATGCTAAAAAACTAACAACTTCTGAATAGGCATTGGATCTCAAGACAACTCTTCGTAGTACCCTGACATTGGCCAACAAATGTCATCTACCGTGCACTCGCTCGAAATAAATCAAATACAATGAGTGTTCGTTTTGCAGAGTTCTTCATCCACCCCTTTCACACCGCAAGTAGTTCCTTTGAAATTCGTCTTAATGAAAAATTGATGGGCCATCACTTTTATTGCAGACTCACTAGCCACAATCACATCAAATAAACCGTGATCTAAATGTTTACAAGAAATATGGACATCGTTAAGGTATTTTAAACCAAGCATTGGTTTGAAAGTAAAAGGCTTACGAATCTACCACGATGTCTACTAGATTATGGTTGTTTCCCTTTTCAAGCGACAGCCCACGAACCTTCTTAGCGACAGATAGTTTTCAGTGTACTGCGTTTAGCCGGGTACAAACCAATCTAATCTCCTCATGACAGGAGGCAAAGCTTTCGAGTTTCTTATCATCTCTAAACAACCAAGCTCTTCAGGAGTTATTCAAGTGGTCACACCTGACTCAACACGGGACATCATCTCGCTGACCTCCGCTACCCAATGCACTTGCCGCTATTGTGTGACAGCGCTCAATGAGGCGTTCAATTGGAGTGCGGGAACGTTGACGAAATTTTTCGCTGCTGAAACACTTCTCAGATTACTCATCAGATATATGTACAGTGATGTAAAAGGTGAAACAAGCATTTGGAGTGCTTAAACAATTTGTTCAAAAAGTGGCTTCTGAAAAACTTAAGCTGTGAAATTCTCCTAAAAATAAAAATATACATTGAGACGTCATTCAGCGTCAAAATTACATTATATGCTGGAATTGCTAAGTTAATAAATTATTCATTCAATGTAAACATCTAAGAAATAAAATTATCATCGTAGATATAAATGGCCGTTTCAACAGAACCAGGACCTTGAGCGCATCGCTGAGGTTATTAGTGAATGTTTTCAAACAATGATACCCAAGTACTGACTTGGTCTGGTGACGCTAGTCAATCACAGGACTTGAATCCCGTAGATAACTCTAGGGAACACTTTTTCAGTAACTTTGAGTTGCACTGGATATTTTAACTAACTCTAGAGGAGTTTTAGGCGCTGATTTCAAATCTGAAATTAGCTTTTCTCTATAAGCTCTACTTTGTATGTAATTTGTGGTTAATGAAATTGTACAAAAATGAACTTGCGTATACCATGTATAAGTATTTTTCACGTCAAAAGTTCTTTTAAAGTCTTTTCAAAAGTCTTTTTAAAGTTCTTTTTTGCTATAACCTTCGTAGTTAAACTGCTCATCAGAAAAGATATTCCTGATATTTTCACGTCCATAGGTATATATATATATATATTTACATGGCTTCTAATATTTTGATCAGTCTTTTTTTGATCGAGTTCAAACATGGCTTCCAAAGAGAGACATTATTGCAGAAACAAGCCTGTTGCCTTTTGCTACATATGTGGATGCTACACACTCAATCGTCAGAGACTTAACTTATTCTCGATCGTCAAGCGTACCTACAAAGCATATTTTGAAGTTTAACTTGGTGATCAATACAAGCAATGAGCTTCTCATGTTGTTTGCCACAAATGTGAGGAAATGCTTCGTGACAGAACCAAAGGAAAACGCAAAGATCTGCTTTTTGGAGTTCCAATGATTTGGCGCCTGCCCACCAATCATGTAACTGACTGTTATTTCTGCATGGTAAATACAACGGGCTTTGGGAGGAAAACTGACGTAAGATTACGTATCCGAACATTCCCACAGCTATTCGGCCTGCCCTGCACTCTGAAAAAGTTTCTGTTCCAGTTTTTAAAGGCTTTCTTTAATTGGACGACAATGACATTGGACTGGACATGATTAAAGCGAACAAGACAGTTGTGACAGTGAATTGTCAGAAAAGTGTTCACAATCGGAGAACTGTTCTTCAGACACCGAACCTTTCCACGTCCGCAATCCTCTTCCCCAGGCTGAAATGAATGATTTAGTGCGGGATTTAGGTCTTTCGAAGGAAGCAGCAGAGCCTTTGGAATCAAGATTACAAAGCAGAAGTCTTGTTGATCACTCTGTTCAAGTATCATGTTTCAGAAAGCGTTACCAGCTTTATGTGACATTTTCAGACGACAGACAGTTTGTTTACTGCCATGACATCCCCGGGCTTCCAAAAGAACTGAGTGTAACTTACTATAGTTTTGCTAAATAGAAACTCTTTTGAGACAGCTCAAAACGCAGTCTAAAGTGTGTTTTTGTTCATAACAGCTATGTTAAAGAAGCAGTGCCTGTCGGTCACTCGGTGCATTTGCGGGAAGACTAGGATTATTTGAGAATGATCATATACTTATTGAAGTATCATGAGCACAATTGGATCATTTGTGTAGATTTAAAGATGGTCAAATTTCTTCTTGGACAACAGAAAGGTTTCACCAAGTTTCCATGTTTCCTCTGTATGTGGGACAGCCGAGTACGAGACAGACATTGGGTCCAGAAGGACTAGCCTATTCGTGACACCCTTGAAGCAGGCATGCCAAGTATCATACAAGACCCCATTGCAAACAGAGATATGATCATCTTTCCTACTCTTCAAATCAAATTAGGTTTGATGAAGCAGTTTGTCAAGGCACTGGAAGCCGAAGGTTAACGTTCCCAACTCATCATCACAACTTTGCCAAAGTTATCGTTTGAGAAGATCAAAGCAGGCTTGTTTGATGGTACACAGATTCGAACCCTAATTCGTGACGATCAGTTTGTCGTTAAGATGACCGCTTTAGAAAAGGCAGCATGGTTATCCTATGTGGCAGTAGTTCAGAACTTCCTCGGAAACAATTAGGAGGAGAACTACAGTGAACTTGTGAAGAGCATGCTCCTCGCTTTCGTGATCTCGGGTGCAACATGAGCATCAAGCTTCATTTTTTGAACAGCCACCTTGATTAGTTCCCTAACAACCTGAGGGCTGTGAGTGACGAACAAGGAGAACGATTCCACCAAGACCTAAAGGGCAAGGAAGAACAATAACAAGGGCGCTGGGACAAAAGTATGATGGCTGACTCCTGCTAAAGCATAAAACGAGATTGCACAGATGAAGTGTACAAACGCAAAAGTTGCAAACGCAAATTTTTGCCTGAATAAAATACATAAACAAATTTATAAGCTCTCATCAGCTGTGGTGATGTTGTAAAGGATGCTAACTCTTGCTCTGGCATAAAGATGGATGTTTATAGCTGATATTGCATTTCCTATTATAACGAAAAATTTACAAATTAAACATGTCATTTTGCATATAATCTGTAGCTTACAAACAAAGAGCGACTTCAAATTTGAAATCAACACTTTCAAAAAGACTATAGAAAGTTCTTTTTTTAAATGCAACATAATGAGTGTTCCCTAGTGTAATTCATGAAAAAAACTCAAAAATCAGATTCACGCTAGACGACCAACATCCTTTAATGAGTTGAGGTATTTTGGGGAAGAGGAATGGTTTGATAATTCCTTTAAAATTTAGCTAAACTTACAAGAGTCTTGAGTCTTGATGTCATACGCCCTCTTCCTCACAAGCTGGCTAGAATTAAATACGTTTCTTGGTTTTGATATCAAGTTTCTTTTACGCACTTGGAAGATTTTACCAGCAAGCACTTCTGAACGTCATCATAATCGTAAGTATAGGAATACATTTTTATGTAAGCACGAGTCAAGTTTCGCGTAAAATAATATGTAAATAAATTCTGTATTATCTATGTATCCTACACGCTTGAGTATTGATTATCCAATGGGAACATGCCAACCAACGTGGATGACATTCTGAAGTGGATAGTGCCCCAAGTAATTTTCAACCTATTAGTCATTTTAAAATTATTTTGACTTTCGAAATATTCCTCTGAGGTTCAAGGAAAAATAAAAATTTTCTTGCAAGACGTTCGATTCGAAGTAACCGTTTGAGATGAGCATTTTCTGCTATACAATTATTGAGTCGAAGTGTCAGAATCTACACAGTTTATGATCAGAACAATCATGACAAATTTCCTGCAATGAATGGTAGATTGAGAGGACAGAAACAGGAAGATGACTATGAGTTTCATTCACTCTGCTACCGACCGAAGCAACCCCTCCTTACATGCTGTGACACACGACAGTAACTGGAGCCACGGTCTACAGAACCTTTTCCGCACACCGTCGCTGGAGCTCTGTCTCGATTGGTAAATAGAGATTTATCTCCTTCACCTTGAAATTGTGTAGAGGTCGTGACTTATCTGTTTTGATTAACGTTCTAGCTCATATGCAAGTGCTCTTTTGTTTTACTACAACTCATAGAGTACTCAATGGTGTAAAACTCTTCAATCATCAAATCATACTATGTACATCAAGCCTTACTTGTCATTCCCGTTCTATAGCCACCAGCAGATCAACACACTTTGAACGCGTAAATCAGTCGAACAAAAAACGGATTAATTCTCGATGTCGATTGAGAATTTGCCACGGTGGTTCGGTGTCATTGGTTTTTATCCTTTTTTTCATTTTACTTCATATTCTCTGAAGCGCGCACGTTTTTTGTAGATAGACGATGTCTTTGTTCAATATTCACGAGAGCACATTTTTATAAACATTTTACCCAGCTTTAGTTCAAGCGTATGGATCTATTATAAGAATACAAGGCGAGGAGCAGTAATTGGTACTTACGTAGGTTTCAAACTAGATGTGCCACCGGCTGCGAAAGAAAGAATACTGCAGTACAAAGTGGCACCACACACCTCCTAGCAAGCGAAGCGAGTTGTTACTGAACTTGGTGCGTTCGCCGTTCGTGGCTTCGTGTGCCGGCATTCAAGGCCAGTCGCGAGCACCTGAGCGTTCTGAGAGCAGCTGATGAGCTTTCTGAGGCCTGAGACGCTCAGGACAGTGCCTGCAAAGTCGAATGAATGAAATAGTGTTTTAGCTGCCTTGGTAAGCTCCTACTGCCAGGAAAATAACGTAATTTGCTTTTGTTAGATAAAGCGATTTGATCCTAAATAACAAGCGAGGGAAGCACGAGTCCGTCTTCGAATTTGTAATAAATTCAAAGAAGAATTGAGTTCTAAATATTGAATTAGTTGAAGATGTTCAGAAGTTAATGTCAAGGTTTAACAAAGCCAAGGTTGAGGTTGAGCAAAAGTTAGCTAATGTACATTTATCAAACTGGAGTAGTATCGGAGATTTCAGTAGTCACTCAAACGTTGAACAGCCGCAGGGAACACTTGATTCGTTTACATGGCCCTCGTCGAAGGCACTGCAAGGCTGTTTAGATCTTATTTTCCGAAAGGTTTCCGACCCCTGCATTGTTACTTGCATTTGGTGGGCGTGATTAGCATTTTCATTCAACACCGGATTTGAAAAGCAATGAGTTGCAGAGATATATTTTAACCTCTTGGAACGTTTTTGTTAAAAAAGAAAGAAAAACATTTTATTTCCAATAAAGTATAACATGAAATGTTGATACATTGGTTTTTAAAACACCTTAACATTAACATCCTTAACTGATAATAACACATTGGTATCGTGATACCCGTGTAAAATGTTGAATCAAAAAATGATTGACAGAAAAGCACATCAAAAATGAGTTCCTTTCCTTTGCCTAATCTGATTTTGACAGTGCATTTGAAAATAAGTAACTAAGAGAATACAATGCTTGTAACGCTTGGTTGAAAAATGTATTCGTTTGTGAGCATTTAAATTGAAATAAAAGCAAAAATCGCGTTTAAATACCTTAACACAGAGACCCTTAATTGCTATTCATACATGGTTATCGTAATACCCATGATAATTGTCGATAACATGATTCGGAGAAAAGCATGAAAAAAAATGCGTTCCTCTTTGTCGCGGTAGTCGGATTTTGGGAATGCATTTAAAATACAGGTGACTAAGAAAAGCACAATTCATGTGACGCATTGCTGAAAACCCTCTCGTTTGTGCGCACTCGTATTGAATTATGAGCATAAGAATATAGGAACTAGTGATACGAGTGTGAGGGACTGATGTTAGAATTAAAATGGGCAGATTTGATTTATTTTGCGTCTAGAACTATGAGGTAGACAGTCGGGATTTGAGACAATTTTTCACACGGACGCATCATCTAGTGTGCCAAGTGGTGGGCTTCGGAAAGAGCATAATACTGACTCTAACAAAATAAAAAATTGTTATGATATTTCCAACGCTAATAGTGCTGGCGTAAAGAGTTCATCGGAGTCAACGACATGAAAAAGATTGTTGTACAATGCTAGCCGTGACATTTTCAACATAGGTGGAGCTGTAAAAAAAGTTAACTAGGCAAAAAAGTGTGGTCATAATGTATTCACGAAAGTAAGAAAGTAAGAAGAGCAATGTAAGACTAGAATTAGAAGATTAAAATATAATGTTCTTTAAAGTTATGACATTCTTCGAAACCTTGGCCTTTTTTTAAAATGTTTTAATAAAACGAAAAAAGAGAAAAAAGATACTAAAGTACCCTCACATTAACATCCTTTCTTTTTGGTATTTAATCTAGTTTTGAAAATGCTAAAGAATTTAAGTAACTAAGAAAAAAATCCCTGTGACACATAGTTTAAAACACTTTTGTTAGGGTGCGCGTATATTGGATCATCAGTCTATAACATTTGCAACATAGCTGGAGCAATACGAAAAGTTAACATCCGAAAATGATTTCGTCTTAATGCACTCACGGGCGTAGGAAAGTAAAAATTGCCGATGAATTACGTCGCACGTTCAAATGTTTTAATTTGAGCGAAAAATACTTTCAAATGTCTTGAAATTTAGACCATGACTTGATATCTACACATGGGGACAGTAATACTTATACCGGGTAATTTCTAAACAAATGGTTGGAAGAAAAGCATGTTTAAAATGCATTTCTTTTTGGTGCGTTGATCTGATTTTAACAACGCATTTAATTACAAGTGGTCCAGAAAGCTTTGTGCGTGTGATGCATTGTTGAAAAAAAATTTTCAAGTGCACTCTCAAATTGAAATTTGAGCTACGAACATAGGAACTAGTGAGATGAGGGATTATGGTTGAAAGTAAAACGGGAAGATCCAAATTGTTTTTTGTCTTAGACTGTGAGGTTGACATTAGAGGTAATTTTACATTGTTTCGTATCAACTAGTAAGCTAAATAACTGGCTCGGATAAAATGAAATATTTCACAAAACACAAAAGTTATATTTCATATGCTACTAGCATTGGCACAAAAAGTTGCACCGGATTCAAATAGATGAGAAGGAGTTTTGTACAATACCAGCCATAACATTTACAACACTCCTGGGACAAAACGAGAAAGTCAAAAACAACCTAAAATAGTGTGGCCAAAGTATACTCAAAGAGTGCAAGGGACGGCACATTGCCACACAATATTAACTAGAGCATTTAAGGAAGGGAATGAGTTCTCCATATATATATATACACACACACACAAACATATGTATATATCCATCCACATAAATACACATTCATAGACATATAGGAGCGTCACATGTGAGTACATACATGTACTTAATATTCGCATAGAAGTAATCATATTGCAAATGCACAATACAGATCTTTTGATTGTTGTATGATGTAATGAAAAGATCAAATAATTAGCACTAAAAATTCCTGACTTCTTTTCCAGTACGCTCTGCAGTTTACACTTACTGTGTCGACGCATGATAGAGAGAAATTTCAGTTTTGAATTCTCTAAGTGTTTGAGGGGTTTTGATGCTCTGGGGAAGTTTGTTCCACAGTTAGGCGCCTGATACTGACAGAGCGTTCTGCCCTATGTTAGATGAACGGTATTTGATTGAGACATCACGTCTCCTATTCGGCTTTAGGTTGGTGACGGTGGGTGAATAGAATTTCACTATTTCAGCATTGCTATGAGGAAGAGATAAAGAGGAGAATTCGTATTGGGCTTTGTGCGCCAGAAACATCTCGTGAATAGGAGCCCAGCCGAGCTAATTCAGGAGAGGTGCTACGTGATCATTCTTTTTGAATTTACCGTTGCATGCAACCTTAGTTGCAAAATTCATGCATTTTTGTAGATCTTTTTGAAGATATTTCGGTATATTTCCCCATACCAGGCTACAACTGTCAATACGTGATAAGGCCAAGGATTGGATGGCCAATAATCTAGATTCTTCGTCAAGCATACTTTTTATACGATTAAAAAACATTAAAGTCCCTGAATTGTGTTGCAGGTTTTATCAACGTGGGATTTGAAGGACATGTGTCTATCGAACCAAATACCCAAATTTTCTACTTTTTCTGATGGGTAAATTTTATCATTTCCAACCGTAAGAGTTAGATCCAGATTCCGAATGTTTTTCATTGTATCTTTAGACCCAAAAACCATGAATTGTGTTTTACTCGCATTCAGCTTATAACCCTTTTGGTCACACCATGACTTTAGGCTGATCAATAGGGCTTCAGCTCCATTTTTCGTCTGTGGTGGTTTCTGCTACAGAGCTTGTCATTGCAATTTGGACATCATCTGCATACATAGAGATTCGAGTGTTAGAAGGCATCGGAGGGAAATCGTTTATGAAAATAGAAAACAATAGCGGATCCAGAATGGATCCTTGAGGAACACCAAAGTTATTTCGAAGGAATGGGGACAACTTGTTATCTAAGAGGACTGCATGAGATTGATTTGATAGGTAGCTTTAAACCAATGCGTATCAACTCCTAAGTTCAGTATTTTTCGTAGGAGTTGATCATGTTCGACGCTGTCGAATGCTTTAGAGAGATCGAGTAGCAGCAAAAGTGTTACATTTTTTGGTCAATATCGCTGTATATTTTTTCAGTGATATTGAGCGTCTTGAGTGCTAGTCAGGACAAATACCACGTTAAATCAGCCTGCATGCCGGGAAAAAACTATAATAAAAACCACAGCACATGAAATTCATTCTTAGCGAGTTTCTCCATCAGTTTATTATGAGCTCCACTGCTAACGAGTATTTTTATCAATCTTCGCTCACAACAAAAAATAACTAATCAATATTACTTTCGGAAGCTCTCTGACCATGTGGATGAATGAACAGTACTGAATGATTTTCTTGTATGAGAACATGGTGAGCCACTCTGCATAGCTCCACGAAACATCATGCGGGTTTATGGCAACGATTCTGACCACAGGACTGCTCAGAAATGGTACAAAAAGTTTGGTTCATGATGTGAAAGGTTTTAAAATCAATTAAGAAGGAGACCACTTTAGAATTATTGTAAAATAAAAGATAAAAACTTAACGAATTTTTTCAACTTGATGAGATTTGAGGAAAAAAGCTCCAAATAGTGTGCTCCGTGATCTTTTATCGACAAGGGAGAGAACCGTTTTAGTATGGACCCAATACGTGTGATTAGAAACGGATGTTATTAAATAAAAGCGTGAAGACAAGGGCAATGCTTGTTAATTGTCATTGTGCGGTGGTGTGCGAAGAAGGTTTTAATTTTTAAATTTTTGCAACAAGGAAAAGCAATAACCGCAGCACAGTGGGAAGAACTTGGTCTTGTCAATGAAAATTTGATGAATTGGTAACCCAGATTAGTGAATAGTGATCGCCCAATTTTGCTACACGACGATACATAGCCCCGAACTTCTACATTTCACAAGTTGCAAATTTGAATTGAAGAATTTGGCAACATCCTTCGCATTCTCCTCTTCCCTATCCTACTGAATGACCTCTTCTTTAAACTTTAATGTTGATTGTATCAATACCTCTCATTATTATTATCTTTTTCAAATACTTTGAACTTCTTGAATAAAGTCAGCTGGTAGCTTGTATTTATCTTTTACTGACGTGACCTTAATCGATGGCTCAAGGATTTATTTCCGCAATTGGCATTTACGTTAATATATAAGATAAGATAAAGGACGGTAGTCCACTGCCACCACCGGGTTTTTACACCGGAATTAAGTATTACTAAATTAAATTAACTGTGCACACGCGTATTATCACGTCCCTGGGTAGCGGTCCCGAGTTCTAGGCTCGTGTTTCTATGGTGGCAAGTCTATTGTGCGAGGAGAGAAGGGAAATCACGCAACTAAGATTTAATGCTTTATTGGGAGATAAATACTGAAAGGATAGAGCACGCGTCGGAGAGGTTAGGACACAAAGGGAGACCGCAACAAGACGATTGTTTCACATACAATCGCAGACAACTGGTATATGAGGATTAACAGTCCTTCACGAGCCAAACCATATATTATTGTGTAACTGACACTCGAAAGCAAAACTATGGCACGATTGTTATCTTACAATCAAACACAAACCCATGAATTTAAAACCCTGGATATTGAACCATTTGACTATATCCAAGGACAACTAAACAGACGAAGGGACTCTATGCAATTAGACAATCAAGGCGCTCGCGGCCGTACTTATGTAAATCGCTAACAACCCGCCCGGCTGCACCCACGTCAAAGTTGCTCCACTCTGTGTGCGTGTGTTGCAGCGTCCGTGTGCGTGTAGGGTGCG
The DNA here is from genome assembly GCA_014220935.1 of Platorchestia sp. MABIK. Lineage (NCBI taxonomy): Eukaryota > Metazoa > Arthropoda > Malacostraca > Amphipoda > Talitridae > Platorchestia > Platorchestia sp. MABIK. The sequence goes on along the minus strand of JACJUY010005576.1, from coordinate 3,475 downwards.
TC